>PVJL010012202.1:0-27514 GCA_004026885.1 Lyroderma lyra
GCTGCTCTCCTCTGCTTCTGGCTCCAGGACCCCCAAGGGGTTGACCTGGCCACCACATGGCGGGGGGGGGGGAACCTCAAAGGCTCCGGAAGCCCCCAGCGAGCCTCCTGGACATCCCAGGCTGGGGGAGGCAGCCTTCACCGGCCTTCCTCCTCCACTTCCCAGCACCGGCGAAGACGTGTGGGGGCGCCCCCACCCCCACCCCCATGCGGAGGAAGCGCGGGCACCTGGTGATAGTGCAGGATGGTGTCTGCCTTCATGTCCTTCCCTGGGGACACGCCGAGCCACAGCTTCCGCATGAAGTACACCTGGTAGGGGAGTGTCACGGGGGCCCCTGGGCAGGGCCAGCGGTCAGCGCCCAGCAGGGCTCTCTTCGGGGCCACGCCCGCCCACCAGGTTCTGCTGCCAGCTGCCTCCCAGCCCCGTGGCCCCAACGCGTCCCCGCCCTTCAAGATTAGTGTAGAAGCCAAGTTCTCCAGGACTGTCCTGGACCTCGCGTGGGGTCAGGCCCCTGTGACGCCCCGAGCCCTTGGCCACGGCCTGGGCCCCGCTCACACACTCCTCCACCAAGCACACCTTCAGTCATTGGTCACGCCCCATACCCTTGGCCACGCCCCATACCCTTGGCCACGCCCCGTCCCTTCCCCCACCCCCGCCGTGTAAGGGCTCCGCCCCTGTCCACGCTCTCGGCCTGCGTCGACGCCGTCTGCCCCCGCACACACTCTCGCCCCCGTGCACCCATCGTCGCCCCGCCATCGGCTCTAGCCCCTGCCCCAGCTGGGAGAGCATCCTGGTCCCTCACAGCCCGGCCCCAGGGGGTCACAGGGCGCTGAGTGGGTGGGCCGTGCGGGAGGTGCTGGGAGCAGACCCCTCCTGACGTGGCCCAGGGAGGCAGTCGGTCCCCGCCTCCGCCCCTCCATCCCAGGTGACCCCCCCCCGCCCTCCCTGTGCCACGACCCCGCCCACCTTCTTTCTGGGGCTTGCTCTTCTTCACCCAGTCCGACACCTGCCGCAGGGAGTCGAAGAAGAAGTCGCCCTCCTTCAGGGTGATGACCTGGGAGGGGCAGGCGGCTCAGGGGGAGGGGCTCCCAGGGAGTGTGAGGCGCGGGGAGCTGGGCCCGGGAGGCCAGGGGCCACACAAGGCCTTGTGCACTCGGGACCTGCAGGCTCTGCGAAGCCACCACCTTCGTCCCTGCGGCCAGCACGTCGGGAGGGCCACAGCCTGCCTGCCCCCCACCCTCCAGGCCACCTGCTGGCTGTACCTTGTCGGAGATCTTGATGAAGAGGCTGCAGCCCACCCAGGAGGCCAGCTGCTGCCGGGCAGCAATGTTCTCGCACACGTCCCGCACCCGGGTGTGGGCGCCCACCTCCAGCATCTGCGCAGAAGGTGTGGTGCAAGGACGTCTCAGGGCTCCACCTGCACGGCCCCTCGACACCTTATGAAGACCGGCCAGTCGCCCCCAGGCCTGAGCAGGGCACGCTTTCCTTCTAGAAAGCTGCCCAGGGGGTTGTTCACTTACAGACCTGTCTCGGGGCCCAAAAGGCCCCGCGTTTGAACTTGCCTGGTGAACCTACAGTCAGATGGTGGGGACCCTGTTCAGGGCCTCGCTCTGTCCCCAGGCATGCCCCATGGTGGCATCTGCCCCCCATGCTGGCACAGGGTCAGGAGCCCGCAGGCACCCATTGCCCACACTGTGGTCTCCTATCTGCTGTGCCTTTGCCTTGAACGCCCCCCGGTACCTTCCGGAGGGTTCTGGCAGCCTCCCCAGGGCGGCCCAAGGGGTGCAGCACTCCCACAGGGCAGGCTGGGCCCCCCGGGCAGAGGCTCACCTCGCTGGTGTCGTTGGGGAGGTAGACCTTGTGGCAGATCCGGGACACATTCTGCTCAGCGGCCTCCACCTCCACCTGGTGTGGCGGCTGCTTCCGGGGCCCCGTCCTGGAGCAGAGCACACGGCATGTGCCACCCCGTCCCAACCCTGTCCCCACCCTGTCCTCACTCGGCTGGCTTCAGCCACCAGCCTGCAAGCTGTGCGCGGTAACGGCATGCCAGGCACGGACCAGGAGGCCATTATAGCGGCTGCTGGAGGGGGTGGTGGCAGGATGACCCCCAGACTCCTTGACACCTTCCTGGACCCCAGTCTCTGCTTCCTGCCTGAGGCCTGGGGACCAATCCTGCCCCCAAGCTGACAGCAGCTCCTGGAGGGGCCGCAGCGTCTGGCTGCACTGACCACAAGCCCCTGGAGGCCGGTGGGGCGCCCGCCCACCCAGGTTGACCCATGGGCACCCAGTCTGACCTCAGGACTCTCTGGATACGGCGGCTGCAGTCAGGAGCCAGCAGCTCCGTCTTCCTCGTGTCCATGAACCTCTGGGCATGGGGCAGCAGGGCCTTGCCCGGTGGGAAGAGGCCGGAGCACAGCCACAGCAGCTGCCAGCCCCGCTGCACACTGTACCTGGGGGGCAGCACCCATCAGTCCAGGGGAGCCCCCCGCAGAGGCCAGGACCCCAGGCACCGTGGGGACACAGGACGTGAGGCCAGCTCGAGGCCATGGCAAGGAAGATGGTGCTGTGCCCATGTTTTGGAGTATTAGGCCACAAAAGTCCAGGTCACCAGGCATAAGGGTGACAGCAGGCAGGGCCCACCGCTGGTCCAGTGACCCCCAGCACCCCAGGATGTCATGGGGCTCCTGCCCGTCCCATTGCCACTTCAAGTGCCCAGGCCGGAGGCATGGCTTCTGGGAGCTGCCCCCTCCGCCTGGGGGCTGGGCGAGGGCTCGGGCCCCGCGTGGTGGCCCATGGGAGCTGTGCCTCCATGCCCCCTCCGCCCTCCCATCCCCGGCAGACCTCCTGGTGTTGTGCGTCAGCTGCTTCAGGATCTGGCAGTAGACCTCGTCCTGCAGGGCCCCGTCCTGCAGCGCCAAGGCGAAGATCTGGTCGGTCAACTCCAGGGGCGTCCAGGCCTGCCTGGAGGGGTAGTCTCCCATGTACCTGAGGATGGGTGTGGCCGTCAAGGAGAAGGTGCCGCGTGGCCGCCTGTCACCGGTGCCCCTGCCCCTGCCCTGTGACGCCCTGGCCCCCAGGGGGTCAGCGTGAAGCGCCTTTGGAAGGATATCCACGAAGATCTGGCAGGAGACGTCCCGCAGCTCAGGGTTGGCGTGGACTCTCTTCAGCAGAGGCTGCCGCAGCGGCTCGGGGCAGTGCGCCCACAGGTGGGTCCGGGCCCGGGCACCGGGGAGCACGGCTCTGCTGATGGTGTCCTTCTCCGGGGCCCTGTCAGGGACAGGGGATGCTGTGAGGCCCTCCCCGCCCTCCTCTGACCCCTCCCCGCTGGCCTACGTGCAGCACGGCAGGGAGAGAAACCGGGCCCCAGTGCAGGTCCCCACAGGGATGCCACCGTACTCGGCTGACACACAGGTGACTACCCTCAATCTCCAGAGTGGCCTCTGTGCATGGACAGGCCCAGTGGACCCCACACCTGCCTCGGTGGCCTCCCCACACTCTCAGGGAGCACATGGGCGGGCTGGGGCTGGGGCTGGCAGTGTGTGGGAGTTGGGGGTTCAGTGGGGGTCCTGGGCACCTAAAGAACTCGCAGGCGAATTCTTCCAGTGTGTATGGCTTGTCCTTGGCCTGCTCCTCAGGCAGTGGCTCTGCCAGTCGTCCCTCCTCGGCCGCCAGCTTCCGTTTCTCAGGTGACATGGCCAGCAGGCTCTGTGGGGACACAGGCTTGTGGGTGCCTGGAAGCCCCTGCCCATAGGCCGCTCCTGACCGGGGAGCCTCAGTGACTTGGGGGCGCTGGAACCGCCCCCCATTCACCTGCTGTGTGACACAGGACCAGTAACTAACCTCTCTGAGCCTACTTCCTTTCCCTTGGGGGTTTCTCAGACCCAGCAGGCTCTCCACCCCCAGGGCACCTCCTCTCGGGCAGCTCTCCATTGGCCCTGCCACCTGGCCCCCACCTTCTTCAGGCACAACCCCGCTCCCTCCAGGATGCCCCCCACACAGGGCAAACACCACCCTGTGGCTCCCATGACAACCGGTGCTGCTTCATGGGCCAAGATCCATCACGTGCCCAAACGCTCCATAAGGAACACACGGCTGGCACACGGCTGGCACTCAATATGTGCGTGTGGGGATGCGTGTCTGCCCGGCCGCCTGCCCTCCCTGGGGGACGTTCTTGGGGGCCGGGAGACTTGGGCCCCCCCGGGTCGGGGTTCAGGTGAGGCTGAGGCTTCAGAAAGGACAGTTGGTTCCCAGCACACCGCGGTGGGGGAGGTGGGAGCATCGCCCCGGTCTCCAGCGTCACTGTTAGGGCCCAGCGCAGCACGGACACTGCCAGCAGAATGGCCACCACGAGGGATGTGGCAGAGTGGGCCTGCTGCCCGGGTGGCCCCACGGCCCTCTGAGAGCTGGGGTGCGGGCCCCTGAGCGAGGACCCAGGACGGGGTCCCCCGACGTGCCCATGGTACCCGGGCTCAGGACAGCTCACCAGCAGCTGCGCTGAGGGCTTGGTGATGGTCGGGATGGGGTACAGGCAGGACGTGGGCACCAGCCCCGTCTTGCCCGTCCTGTCGCTCTGGGCCGGCGTCCAGCTTTCAGAGGCCAGGAGCCCCTGCTGCTTCTCCAGGATCAGCAAGTCCCCCTTCTTGAAGGGCAGGAGGGCAACGTCATCTGCAATTCCAGGTCACACACGCGGGTAGGAAAGGCCCCACTTACCCAGGGCTTCGTGGGGGCTGGGGCTGCTGGCACAGCCCCGCCCCGTCCCTCCCAGACACCCCGCCCCGCCCCCAGACGCTCCGCCCCTCCCTCCCAGACACCCCGCCCCGCCCCCAGACGCTCCGCCCCTCCCTCCTTCCCCAAACGCGCGCCGCCCTGCTGGTCAGCACCTGTGGCCTTCCGGTCCTGCAGGGCCATGGCAAACACCGACCTCTCCTTCAAGCCCTCCAGAAACATGGCCACTAGCTCGGCGATGGCCACGCTGCTGGGGGACACGAACTCGTACTCCCCCTCCTGAAGGGTGGACAGCAGCAGCCTCTGCCCACCCTGGGCCTCCCTGAGGACAGAAAGGAGCGACGTGACCTGAGGCCGCCTCCCCCGGCCCGATGTCAGTCCCTCCATAGCCTTGCAGGGCGGCGGTGGCGGGTGACCCTCCTGAGTTGCGGAGGAGGGAGTGTGACCTGCCCACAACCCCCGGCAGGCTTGGGGACTGAGCTCAGGTCTGCCCCAGTCACAGGCGCCTTTGTGCATGGTGGGCACAGATGGCAGCTGCAGCTCAGGGCCCCTCTGGTGCCAACAGGCGCCGCAAGTCACAGTGGGCACGACCAAGCCACAGTGGGCGTGGCCAAGCCCCGTGGGTCGGGGGTCAGCTCAGGGCAGGTACAGGGTGGCCAGGCCAGCACAGGGACAGGCCGGAGAACGTCAGAGCTGAGAGGAAGCAACAGCTGTGGTGAGCTTGGGCGAGCCGCCCAATCTCTGTGCCTCAGTTTACTCAGCTGCAGACAGAGTGACGCCGTGAGGGCCTAATGGCAGGTAGGGTCATGGCCAGCGCGGTCAACCCCAGGAGGTGAGTGCTCTGCATGCACAGGTCACGGTTATGCTGGTCACACCCACGGCGGCGTTCACCAGGGCACAGGCAGGCCTTCCCAAGGGGCCCAGAGGCGGAGAGCCATGGGGCTGCGGCCTCTGAGGCCCCGCCTGGCCATGGAGGCCGCCCGGGCACTGCTTTGTGCCCCGCACGCCCCGACGGGCTGCACCTTCTGCATGGCCGGAAGGAGGGCAGGAGCCTGTGGACGCGCACGCACCCCAAAGGATGCAAAGCTCACGTGCACCGTTCCTACTGGGTTTGGGCTTAAAAAGCGGCTGGGAGGGTGGGGCAGTACCCGAGAGGCCATGTGACCCATGACAGAGGAGGCTGGGGGTCCCCTGTCCACGGGCTGTCACGTTGTCCCCCGGCCGGGCTCCCGGGCAACACGCCACCCCCTCCCATCTCTCTGCAGTGCAAGGAGAGGTGTGGGCACCTCCCCGGGGCGCCCACCTGTCGGTGATGAGGCTCATGACCTCCGGGAAGGGGACTTCTCGCAGCATCCTCTCTTTCTGGTCCAGGAAGCACAGCCCCTTCCAGCTCACAGCCAGGACCAGCTGGGTCTTGGGCAGCCAGAGGCCTGGTGGTGGCGGAGGAGGGCGTATGAGGCCCCAGGGCAGGGTGGGGTGGGGACGTGGCCCTGCCTGTGGCCCCGCCCGCCGATGCCCTCACCGGACACAGTGGTGACTTCAAAGAGCCGAGAGAACAGCAGCGGCCACTGCAGGCGGGCCGCGTCCACCACCTGCTCCCGCACGGCCTGGGGTGCTGCTCGCTGCTGGGTGCACGGCGCCTGTGTGGGGGCGTGGCTGTCACTGCCATGCTGGGCCCAGCTGCCCCCCAGCTGACCGCTTGCTGGAGCATTCTAAGAAGCCTCCTCCTACGAGGGGGCTGGGGCCTTCTCTGTACACTGCAGCAGAGACCATACCAGGGGACCTCCCTGACCCCCACTGCCACCTCAGAAGGAGGAGGAGACACGGGACGGGCCTGTGACCAGGAGCTGAATGGAAGGACACTGGTCAAACCTGAGGAGATGGAATGACGCTCACCCACAAGTTCAAGTCACTGCTCTCCAGGGGTGGGGACTCATTGGGGAGCTCCATCCCCAAAAGAGCTGGGGCTCCATGAGGCTGACCTTGGCATGGGCAGTGGTGACCAGGCTGACCCAGGTCTCCAGGGGCTTGGTTCTGTACAGCTTGGAGGGGACGCAGCTGGACAGTAGCTCCTGGACGGCTGCTATCCCTGGGGAAGTGCCCAGCTGCACGTAGCAGTGCTGGGCCAGCAGTGCCACCAGGTCTTCCTCCTGTGCATGAGGACCCACGGGGGTGAGGGGGACAATGACAGCCCACCTCCGTGATGCCACTGCCCCCAGCACAGCACAGGTGACCAGTACCCGGCAAGAACCGGCAGCGTGAGAAGCCGCCAGTCCTGCCCCCGCCTCCAGGTGGGACCTGCACCCCCAGCTCAGTGGGTAGGCCCTCCATGTGCCCTGGCTGGGCCCCAAGGAGGGTGACCGTGCTCCTCTCCCAGCCTGCTGGGAGCCATGAGGAGGTGGAGGAACCCCAATATTGCCATCTGAGTGGGGTGAATGTGGGCAGGGCCTTCACCCCATCCTGAACCCAGTCCTCCCTGTCAAGAGTGACCAGCGGCCCCCCTGCAAGGCTTCCCAAGGGCTTGTGGAGGCACCCAGAACGGGTTCCCTGCTCCAGGGGCCCCGCAGGTGCCAAGGAGCCCATTCCCTAAGGAGACCTTGCAGAGCCATGGGCCCCGCCCACACCCCGCCCCGCCCCCACTTCCCCGCCCCGCCCCCTGTGCCGCCTCCTGGCCCCGCCCTCACCCAAGCCCCGCCCTGCCCCCTGGCCCCGCCCTACTGGCCCCGCCTCCGCCGCAGGCCCCCTGGTCCTGAGGGCAGTCCGCTCCCTGAGGTCCTGGCTGCCGTCACCTTCTCAAAGCTGTACTCGCCGGCCCGGACTCCATGCAGGACTTGGCGGTAAATGAGGTCAGTGCTGACGGGGTCCTCCCGGGGGTCGTGCCAGGGAGTGAAGAACTCCTTGCGGAAGTAGAGGCGCCAGGGCGCCCGCCGCTCACTCTCTCCCCTCTCCCGGGCCAGCTGCTCACACTGGCTGATGGTGTCCAGCACGTGGTCGCGCCCGCTGCCCAGGGACCAGAACTAAGGCCAGATCAGGGTCAACGGGTTAGGGCTGCTGTGTGCGGACCCCCCAGGGATGACTCCAGCACGTGTGGATGGGCCAGGAGCTTGTCTGGACACGGAGGGTGTCTCCACATGGGGGCACAGCCAGACTCCCACTCTGACACCCCTCCCTCTGCCCCTCCCAGCGGAGGCAGGGTGGGTACGCCAAGGCTGAGAGTGGGGTGACACATGGCCCTGAGAGTGGGGTGACACAGGGCCCGGGGGCGGCACATGGGCCAGGCTGGTGGGTGGCAGTGAGGTGAGGATGTGGGGAGGCTGTGCGTGGGGCCGTCCACATCTGCTGCATGGGGTCCAAGCCCCCTGGTGTGGGGGTGGGGAGACAAGTGAGAGTCCAGTATGTGGCTGTGCATGGGCCAGTCACATGGCGGGGCCACCAAGGTGTGTGTGTGACACAGGGAGTGAGGGCTAGTTGGAGCGTGTGATGGTCCGGGCAGCAGGACGTGGTGCCCGCTGATGGGGCGTTTCTGTGTGTGTGCAAGTGTGCACCAGTGTGTGACTATGTGTGTGTAAACGTGCATCTGTGTGTGACTGTGTGTAAATGTCTACCTGTGAGGTGTGTGTGTGTGTTTGGCCCTGGCCCTGGTGCTGTGACTCCGGCACTCGTGTCATCTGAGCACGTTAGGCGGGTGGGTGGCGGGTGGGTGCGGTGGGCACTGGTGGGTACCTTGTTGTACACGGCGACCTGCAGGGCGAAGCCCACGTGGTCTCTGAGGCCCTGCTGGCGGGCGACATGCAAGCAGACTTCCCGTGACGTCGAGGCCGAGTCCACCGTGACGGTCAGGTTCTCCCCGGTCACCAAGCTGATGTGGATCGGGATGTGCTTCTTGGACTTGACGGCCTGGGGACAGATGATTACTCAGCCTCTGCCCAGAGGCCCCCCGGGGCTCAGCTGCTGGCCCACAGCATCCAGGACCTGGCTGCCAGAGCCAGCCCATTCTCTTCCCGTTCCCAAAGTTCTGGCCACCAGATGTTGGCAGCTGTGCCAGTGGGCTCACTAGGGCCGGAGCACTGTGCCCACAGCTCTGTCCAGCAGCAGGTGGGCTACAAACCACAATGGCTCTGCAGGCGGGAGGCCCCTGCCTCACAGGACCCTGCGGACTGGCGAGGCTGAGGTTCTGAGAGATACAGAGGTTCAGCACAATCTTGGAAATGCCCAAGTCCTGGACTCTGGAACCTTCTTGGGCCATGGGAGCTACAGTTCCCTCTGTGCCCAGCAGGCTGTGAGTATGCCTACAGCGGCCACAAGTTCAAGTGCAACCCCAGGGCTCCTGGCCGAGCAGGCAGCTGAGGGAGAGGAGAGGGGTCCCTGTGGACATCAGGGGCAGGGCAAGAACAGGGAGGGTGCAGCGGAAGTCCCCACAGGGCACAGGGAGCCAGGTGCACTGAAGGATTGGGTTGGGACCCCTCAACCCCTCCTGCCTCAGAATGACCTTTCCTGAGGACACCGCGGGAGCTTACAGGTGACACACGGCAATGCCACCGAGGGTGACAACTTGGGAGTGGCCACTGCCTTCTTTATGAAACGCACATGTCCTTGGGGAAGGCAACCCTGGGAGCCAGCAGCAGTCACCGCACTTGAATGCTGACCAGTTTATCGGACGAATTTCCCTTCACATGTGGGGCCCTGAAGGCACGTGGATCTGCATGTGGGGGGCACTTCTGAGCCCCAGGGCTGCTCCCAGAGGGTCCCCAAGGGTGAGGGAGCCCGAGGACACACGTCCTGCTGTAGGACACCAGGAGACACCCCAGAGCCTGAGCTGGAGAAGCCATGGGGGCCGGCACCACCCCATGCTCACTGAACCCGCCCCCGCCGGGCCCTACCTGCAGCTCCAGCCAGGTGGGGGGCTCCATGCGCACCCCGTTGGAGCAGGTGCGTCTCAGTCGCTCGGCGCAGAAGGGCCCGTAGGTGGCCGGCCCATTACCGATGAAGTTCAGCAGGTACTGGTGGGCAAGGCAGGGACAGGAGGAGGACGCTTAGAATGATGGCTACTGTGTACTTAGGGCCCAGATGGACTCTCAAACGTGTTACATTAACTGTGTGTGTGTGTGTGGGGGGGGTGTCCCAGCTGACCTCATCGTGGTGGTCATTTTGAAGTATGTACCCGTATAAAATCACCACATTGTGCACCTTAAACTATGTCAATTATATCTCAATACGTCGGGGGAAAATCTTAATGAAAATGGTATTACTCAGTGTCAGCAAAACGGGTGCGGAGGGATGGAGCCCCAGAGAAGCGCAGGCACCGCTGGCCCCCGGGGCCAGCAGCAAGACCCCCAGGCTGTGGGCTGGGGCTCCTCCTGCACCTGCTACAGGGCCAGTGGGCGAAAACCACGCCCCCGCCGCCCCGGCCACGCCCCCGCCGCAGGGCCACGTCCCAGGCCACGCCCCCAGGCACCCACCTTCAGGAACCTCTCTGAGGGCGGGAAGCAGCCCAGGCAGAGGCTGAGCAGGACCCAGCCCCGGGCCAGGCTGCTCGTTTTGGGGTTCCCCGACAGCTGTTTGCAGATCTGACAGTAAACCTCGTCCCTGAAAGACACGGGCCACCAGGAGGGCAGGCTGCCGCCTGGCTCCAAGGAGAAGACGGGACTGCGTGGGGACACAGCTGCTCGTATCCCGGACGCCGTCATGTCCGGGGCGACCTGCAGCCTGTGCCCCTCCCACGGCTGTTGCTGGCCACCACCGCCGCATCCCCACGGCACCCCGGCCACCGGACCTTGTCACCCCCGGGGCCTGAGAGGCTCAGGTCCAATCAGAGTTCCGAGGAAGAAAGAGCAAAAAGTAGGAAAAAAATGTTGGAAGAAATAATGGCCAACAAGTTTCCGAATTTGGTTTAAAAACAGCGACCTAAACTACGTGGACCTGCAGAACTTTCGTCTGTCCCCGGAAGCAGGGTGCGTATGAAACAGAATTCCTGGAAGTGGGACTGTGCACAAAGCACCATAGTCTGTAAGGGACTGTTGCTGGCGTTCAGGACCCCACCTTACCCACAGGCCGACCAGACGGTGCTGCCGCGTTTCCAACCGCAGGTCCGGTCAGCCTAGACAGAAAATGACTCGGCCGCCCAAGAGGACTGTTCTCCTGACGCTCTACTGCTGGGATTTCCCGCAGGGCAAGCAGAGAACCCGTGGTGGGTCTAGTCTGCTGTGCTGACACCGAGCAGGCACAGGGACAGGGAGTGGAGACCGGAGGGGATGTCCCGGGGGTCAGGGAGCAGGGGAGCGGTCGCGGCCACGGGCTGAGAGCCAGTGCAGGGCTGATGTTGCTGATGGGGGGTGGGGACCCACCTGAGGCCAGGCTGCAGGATGGCATAGCTCACAATGAACTGCACCTTCTCCAGGTTGGACATGGGTCGGTCTGAGACGGAGTCGTCGGGGTCAAATGCCGCCTCTCCAATGGTCAGCTGGCTGGCAACCTGGCACCCAGAGATGGCTGTCAGGGACAGCTGTGACTCTCCCTGTGTGCGGGCACGAAGCGGGGGGCTGGCCCCAGGCTCACCTGGCCTGTGACCCGGGAGGAGCGCTTCAGCTTCATGGAGGAGATGTCCTTGTTCCCCCTGTCCCTGTGGCTCGGCCTCTGTGGACGGAGACAGTTTGTGAGTGCAGGTGAGCTGGGCATCACCTGACAGTCCCCGGGATGGGATGAGTGTCCACGTCACCGGGCTGTTTCCTGGCCCTGTTCGCAAAGCCCCGGGCCATCCCTCCTCTGGGCTCAGTGTTGTGATGCCTCCGTATGCTGGGCACCACCCTCACTCCCGAGCGAGGAAACAATGGCACAGGACACAACCAGTGGCAGGGCCTCGGGGGGCTTGGGACCTTTGTGACCCCACAGCCTGCACCCGTTGCCAGCAAAGCCCTCTGAGTGGGGCTCAGGTCGCACCAGGTGCCCCGGACAGCCCAGGACATGGTCATTCTCAGTGAAAATGGGTGGGTGACCCTGGATGGCACCTAGAGGCATGCTCCCCTCTGCCACCGCCGTCGCCACGCACCTGTGCAGGTCCGCTGTGCTGGGTAGATGCGGCACTGCCGTCCCTGCCTGTGCTGTCCTGAACTTGCCGTGTCACTGAGCCACCACGCGGGCCATTCCTGGCAAACAGCACTGGCTCCGGAAGGTCACCCATGAACCTCAAGATGATGACCCACACAGCCAGGGCAGCCTGTGGACGTGGAGATGCCAGCTCATACCTGGACCCGCAGGGCCCCTGCCCGCTCCCTCAGAGCAGAACTGGGTTCCTGGGGTGACCCGAGTGACTGGGAACCAGGGACTGGCCAGGTACCGAGAAGTTGGCGTCGTCCTCGTGGTATAGCAGCGGGTACCGCAGGAGCCTGTGGATGTGCGTGTGGCTGGCCGACCTCTGGAAGTAGGTGGCAGCGAACTTGGGGAAGGTGTACTCGGCCAGCTCGTCCGTGTCCTCCCTGGGCTCTTCCAGCATGGGGACCGCATCCAGGTCAACCTCTGGCAGCTGCTGCGTCTTTGTTTCCAGATCCTGGGGGCCGTGAGAGGGAGGGACCAACATCAGCTGTCCGTTCAGATGCCACCTGGTGAGGCATGCATATCGGGGCCCAGGGAGCCCCAAGAAGGGTCTGTATGGTTACACACCGGGCACAGGGCCGTCTGTGCCCCCCTTATGTTGGAGCCCCCATACCCCCTCAGTGGGCAGCTAGTGGCTGCCATGCGCAGGAGGGGTCCCAGTGTACATGTCTCAGCCACCTGAGAGCTCTCAAAGCCCCTGGATACAGATGTGGGCTCCCCAGACACCCTGTCTTTGCTTCAGTCAGGTGCCCTTCCTGTAGAAGAGCCCCCAGATGCTCCTCCTGCCCAGAGCACGTGTGCATATGGGTGTGCACGTGCACGCTGGTGCACGCGTGTGCTGGTACACACATGTGTGCCCATGCATGCTCATGTGTGCACCTGTGTACATGTTTGCATACATGTGTGCTCATGTGCGCATGTTCCCATGTGCAGGTGTGTTCGTGTGCACGTGCATGTGTGCATCCATACACGTGTGCACCTGTGTTCCTGTGTGCGTGTGTGTGTGTGTGTGTGTGTGTGTGTGTCTGTGTGTGTGTGTGTGTGTGTGTGTGTGTGTGTGTGCATGTCTGGCTGTGTGCATGTGTGCTCATGCATGCATGCATGAACAAGCATGAGCACCTGGGGGTGCCTAGGTCACAGGGTCTCGGGGGCCAGAGCAGGGTGTGGTAAGGCGAGCAGGACAGTCTTGGGGAGCGGCTCCACCTGCCCCTCAGACATTACTTCCTCCTGCCACCAGCGGTCATTAGTTCCCTCCACCAGGGCCCATTCTGCAGCCACCGAGGTGCTGTCACAGGGGTCAGACACGACAAGGAGATGCTGCTTGATGGAAGAAGCCAACCTACTGGGAAAGCATGTGGTGCCCCCTCTTTCCACATGGCCCCCCAGAATGCCAGACACACTTTCTAACCCCCACCCCCACCAGCCCCCCGCGCCGAGTCCTGGGTGCTCAGTGAGCCTGCGGGTTGAGTGACGTCTGGCCTGGGCAGGCTCTTCCCCAGTGCCCGGACCGGACTCTTGAAGGACGTGTCCCTCTTACCTCGAAGCAGGGCGGGGCCGGGCCCTCCTGCCCGCCCATCATGGACGGCAGGAAGCCAAACACCCGCTCTACCATCTCCGTGTCGGTGATGGTGTCGTAGATGGACTTGCGCTTCCTGGCGGGGGTGGCGCCAAGGCCCTTCTGCTCCTCAGCGGGGGTGACGGGCAGCCCCTGCACACGCGCCCCGTTTCGGGGAGGAGGGTGTTATCCACAGGCCTGGCTGCAGCATGCTCCGCGGAGACACACAAACCTCCCCGACCATCTACCCCAGCCACCGTGCTGTCCTCCAACATCCTTGACTTTAAGCACCGCAGTGACAAGAGGGCCACCAGCCTGGGCTTTTCCCTTCCTGATGGAGACTCAGGTCCGGAGAGGGATGCTGCCTGCTGGTCCCTACCCCACAGAGTCCCCGAGCCACCGCCTCAAGCCCGGGGACGTCCAGTTACACATGGAGACTCAGGCCCGCCTGGTCTGTCACTCAGAGAGTCCAGCGTCTACCCGGAGGGGCCCTGGGCCTGGTCCAGGGGCTGCCCGGTCACAGGGGTGCAGGAGCCGCTGCTGACATGTCTGGGGTCTGTTCTCTTGCCCTGCCTACCGCTCTGGAAATGTGCTCAGCAGACCCGGGGGTCACCGGGAGGGGGTACCTTTGCCCCGCACCCCTTTTCCTTATCACTGTCTCCAGGGGCCGAGGTTTAGTCCCAGGTGCTCGTGGAGGAAATGGGACATGCACTGCACTCGCCGGCCCGCCAGCCTCTCCTGCCCGGACACTCAAATTCCCTTGGTATTTCTGTGCCCGGAGCCATCATGTCACAGCCCAGTGACCAGGGGCCCCTCGTAGCTCATCTGGGCCCCTGCTTTCCTGTGCTTCCAGGGGACCCAAGGCCTGCTGAGCAATCAGCCCCACGGCTAGAGGGAGGGGCCAGGGAGCTCAATTCCCAGGTTCTAGGTGACGGGACCCAGGTGGTGACCTCGGTGTCCAGAGGCTGGGAGGACCTGCTGCAGTCAGAACTTTGCACAGGGAGGCGATGGGGGTGTCTGGTGAGGGACCAACACGGCTGCTCATCACTCCCTGCCGGGGCCCCAGCCCGTCCCCACCAGCGTCCCAGCCCCTCCCTGCTGGGGCCCCAGCCCGTCCCCACAAGCTCACAAGGGCACTGACCACTGCCTTGGTTCTCTGCCGCTGGAACTCCCGCCGGGCAGCCCTGCCCCTGGCATGTGCCTGGATGACCACCACAGCCCTCCTCTTGGCCTCGACCTGCTGGCGCACCAGGTAGCCCCTGCACAGGGCCTGCAGCTGGACCATCCTGCACCTCATGGCCCGGTACCGCCTGGCCAGCAGGTGGCCCCGGGCGATGGCCTGCAGTCGCTCCAAACCCAGGAGGATCTGAGGAGGCAGAAGAGAGGAGGACTCACCGGGGCCCGGAGGGCGCAGAGCACCCAGCAGGCTTTCTGAGGGGACAGGCTCTGGGGGGGCAGGCGGCATGCCCCAGCGGACCTGGGACGTCAGCGGTACCCCGGGGGGCGGGTGGCACGTCCCTGCGGACCTGGGACGTCAGCGGTACCCCGGGGGGCGGGTGGCACGTCCCTGCGGACCTGGGACGTCAGCGGTACCCCGGGGGGCGGGTGGCACGCCCCAGCGGACCTGGGACGTCAGCGGTACCCCGGGGGGCGGGGTCAGTGCTCCACGTCTCTGCTTTCCGGCCAAGGGCTGATGCTGAAGCCCGACACCTGCGCGCGCAGGCCTTGCGGGGAGCTTCGGCTTGTAGCACACTCAAGTGCTGACTGAGCTTTGGGTCACTGGCTTAAACAATAAGGTGGCCTCGGGGTGGCCAGTGACCCGGACCTGCAGCCACGCCCTGCCCCGCTGTCAGGGGACCTCGCACCCGTGCGGGGCCTGCGGGTGGCTCTGTCTTGCTATTCTCTCGGGTGTCTTTAAAATAAGGAGAAAATAATAAATCCATCAACTCAGGTTGCTGCCTGGGAACGGGGAAGACAGCCGTCGTGTGAGTTCAGTGCGGGCATCTCCCCGCGCCCCTGGCGGCGCCCAGCGGGAGGCCGTTTATGACGCCCACACACCACCCGAGGAGGCCCCGTGAGGAGAGTGTGCAGGAGGCTGCGGCCGGGCCACGTGGACTGTCGTCGTGTGTGAGGGCCTGACCGCGCCCCCCCGCCCCCGCGTGCTCCGATAAACAGCGTCTAGCGGGCACCTGGGCAGGAGTGGCCTGCCGCCCCTGCGGCCCCAGCCCCGCAGCGAGCTCCCCTACCTGCTGGAAGGCCCGTCTGTCGCAGCAGCCCCTCCACGCCGCCTGCAGGGTCACGGCCGCCCGCCGCTGCCTCAGAAACGCCTCCCTGGAAGGCGAAAGGCAGGCTGGGGGCGGGGAGCAGCCAGGGGCCTTTTAAAGTCCTCGGAGGGACAGCAGTTGGGGAAGGGGGACGACACGCTGGGGAACGTGAATCCCCACGACGTTTCTGTCCAGAAGCTTCTACCAGCCGGCAGACACCTGCCGTGAACATAAACTGCCGCCAGCAGCTGAGTCTGTGGGTGAGGGCCGTGCAGCGGGGCGATAACCGGGGCGTCCCCAGTCTCCCCCAGCTCGATGGGGGAAGCACACCCACTCCCAACTCTATTCCTCGCCGCCGGGTGCCAGCCCCGGGTCCGCGAACCAGGTCAGAAGTCTCAGGACTGGGCTCCGGGCGGGGTGGGGGCTGGGCAGACAAAGCAGGAGGCAAGCCCCCCGGCCCGGCAGGCTCCAGCAAATTGCTCCCCCTGCAAGGCCGGGGTGGGGGGCTGAGTATGGGGAGACGGTCACGGGAACCGGCGTGGGTGGGTAAGGGACAGGGCTCGGCACACCCAAAGGGCCTTGGGCTCCATCCCAGCCCCCTGCAGGGCGCTCTGCCAGCCTGCCTGTGGGGACACGGAGACAGTCCTCAGGGGACCAGTGTCCTGCAGCAGCCCCAGCCCCACGGGGGCCTCTGGAGACCTGAGGTCAGCTGCCCGGCCCCTCTCGTCCTGGGCAGGCGTGTGGCCAGGAGGGGGCTGGGGCGGCGCTGGCACCTGTATCTGTAGCCTCGCAGAACCTTCTGGATGGTGATCGCGGCTCCTTCCAGCACCTGTCTCCTCTGCACCTCAAGCAGAGTGTCGTGTTTGTCCTGGGACAGGAGAGCTCATCACGCGCTGGCCGCCCCACATCCCACCCCACCCCCGACTTGGGGCCAGCGCTCTGTGGGCGCAGACAGGCTCCCCCCCGCCCGTGTGTGCCCCAGGGAGGCCAGGTGGGGGTGGGGGGCGCCTCAAACTGACCCTGGTGTAGCTGCGACAGCAGCCCCAACCCCCATCCCGGGACTCCCCATTTCAGCCCAGTCCTCCAGCTCATTCGCCCGCCCGGCAAATTCAAGTTCTGCTCCGTGGAACCCGAGAGGGGGGTGCACAAGGTGAGGCCTTCCCCTGGGCTGTGACTTTCCCTGGCGCCTCACAGGTCCCCGCCCCCTGTGCCCAGTGGCCAGGGGCTCGGAGGCCCCTCCTGCCTCATCAGCCTCCCATCAAGCAAGCACTGAGACCCTTGGCACACAGGGGGGTGGCCCTGGGGACACAGAGGTGGACAAGACCTCAGCTGTGGCCTCGCAGAGCAGCAGGGCAGGAGAAATGGAGACCTGGGCGCTGCCCTCCTGCCCTGCTTGACTGCCCGTCCACGCTGCATGCCCCTCTATGTCCTGGTGGCCCCAGGACAGGCCCAACTAATGCACGGATGATGGGCAGGGCTGATGGACAGGGCGACTGGCCAGAGGGGTGGGAGGTCCCTCTGGAGACCCCTGAGGGAGCGCTCCATGGGGCAAGGGGGAGTGCAGGACCTGGGAAGGGGTGCGGCGTGCTTGGGCCCGTCCTCCTGAGGGACTGACTGTCCCTCCTCCTCTCCCCCCTCTTTCTCCCCGATTTGCCCCCGCCCCGCCCCGCGGCTGCCGAGGACAGGGGACAGGAAGGTTTTCTCCCAGGAGGGCCCAGGCTGCCGTGGTGTGACGGGCCGGCCCAGGGGGCTGCGCAGGGCGGTGGCCACGGTGCAGCCTGCACGCACAGGTGAGGGGTCAGCACACTGGCTCCTCCCACTGACGCGCCAGCTCTCGGGCTCTGCTGACCCCGCCCCCCACAGGGGGGATGCAGCTCCCCACGGGGCTCCCCTGGACCCTCCCGCCGGCCCCCAGCGCAGGCCGCGCCCTCCCGCCTCCCCGAGGAGACCCCCGCACTGCTCCGCCGGGCGGGGTGCTCCCCTGGCCCCCCTTGCCTCGCTCGGCACAGCTTTCAGGAACGGGCCCCTGGGGGGGTCACGCTGAGGGAGGTGAGCGAGCCGACGCCCCCAGCCCACACGGCTCAGGAGGCTGGGGCCTCACCTTCAGGAAAATCTTGGTCTTTCCCACTTTCCAGTCTCTGTCTGTCCCCAGCCACGTTTCAGCGATGCGCAGGGTCATCTGCCGAAACTTGTCCCGAAGCTGCGGAGGAGAAACGGGCGGGACCCTCACCCCCAGGCGGCAGCCGGAGGGTCCCTCCCCGCCGCCCGCCGGGAGCTGCTGGGACGGGGCAGGGCCGTGGGGGCCGGGGGGGGGGGGGGGGGGGGGGGGGGGGGGGGGGGGGGGGGGGGGGGGGGGGGGGGGGGGGGGGGGGGGGGGGGGGGGGGGGGGGGGGGGGGGGGGGGGGGGCGGGGGGCGCCGGGGCCGGCGGGGGCGCGCACCTGCAGGCGCACGGGGCCGGGCAGCAGGGCGCCGAAGCGCAGCGCGAACTGCGGGAAGGTGTAGCGCAGCGGCAGGCCGGACCGGCGGATGCGCACCGTCTCCATCATGCCCGAGTAGCGCAGCTGCCGCAGGCACAGCGCGCGGTCGAAGAGCTGCGGGCGCAGCAGCGGGGCTGAGGGGCGCTGGGGAGCGTGGGGCCGCCCCGCCCCGCCCCTGCGACCACCCCAAACACGGGACGGAGACCGGGGTCCGCGCGATTCCAGGTCCCCTTTGAGGGGAGCTACTTGGTCGAAGTCGCTTAAAAGTGCGCGGGATGTTTTCAGGGAGACAACACCCCCAAACTGCAGCCTTCGTAGGGACGCAGGGCGCCGTGAACGAGCACCTTACCTGCAGGCACCCCGTTGGCAGCGAGCCTAAGTGCCCCAGGACGGGGGTCCCAAAGAACCCCGCCTGGCCTGTGCCTCGGCTGCTGAGGGTGGGTGAGGGCAGAGGCCCCTTGCAGCACAGGACCCCCGTCTGGGCCCACTGCCCGCCGGGAAGACCTGAACTTGCTGGGACAGCCTCAAGTCCACACAATTTTCCCTTCGGAAAGGCCCTGTGTGTAATATACTATGGGGGTTCCCCCTGTGAGGTTTCCTGAGCCGTTTCATCTCCTTTCACATGGCATCTCCCAGGTTGGGGAGTGCTGTATGGGCAGCCTCTGGGTGGGGTTCCCTGGGTCTCCTGGGCAGGCAGCGGGCTGCCTCCCCTCGCCCGCAGGTGCAGAGAAAGCGGCTAACGGGGGCAGCCCGGCGAGGGTGGTCCCCCCTCGTGAGGGGGTTGGGATGCACAGACGCCACTGTGACGCTACAGAGGAGAACCAGGCTCTGAGAAAGGAGAGGGTGTGGGCGAGCCAAGCCCTGCAGGGCACTGGCCTGAGAATGACCCAGCCCAGTTGCCTGAGCTCCAGGTCCCCTCTAAAATGGGGACAGACAACAGCTCCCACGCTGTCCAAGGCCTGGTGGAGGCAGTGACAGGGCCCTGGGTACCCGGGGCTCACCCAGCCCCTTTGCCCCCCAAGTGCCCCCAGGCACCCGTCAGTACCAGCGGTTTCTTATACTCGTTGGGTTTGATGCAGCGGACAAAGTAGGGCTGGCAGCCGGTCAGGATTTTCATCAGCTTGTCCAGCGACTGCCTGAACTGGCCCGCCAGGGTGGCCGGCCGCCGGCCAGAGTCTGCAGGCTGTGGGCAGGAGCACAGAGCACAAGGCGGGGGGCTGGGGCACGCAGCCGACCCACAGCGCAGGGCAGGTTTCTGCTGAGGTCCCCCAGGGGGGCGGGCTGTTGGCATCCGTCCGTCACAGCTCTCCCAAGTGCCCACTGCGTGCCAGCCCCCACCGGATACCGGGGACCCAGAGGTAAGACGGGGCCGCTGCCTCCTGTCCAGAGGTGGGGTCCCCTGGTGACTGGCACAAGACAGTGCACCAAGGCGAGAGAATGTCAGAGCTCTTTACTTCTCCCTTCCGCGTTTTCGGTTTTCGTGTAGGTTTTACGTGCTTTCTGAATGTCTTGTTCTGTGCACCGTGTGCATTATAGTAAACGTGCATCGTTCCAAGTAAATGCACCAACTTACGGATGCACGAGGGCAAAACGAGCCTAAGTGCCTGGCCAGGAGCAGTGTGCCTTCTGTGGAATGCTGACCTTGATCAAAGCTCCCCAAGGTCAAGTGTGCCCGAGGCAGTTGTGTGATGCCAGAACGCCCCCATCTGGACACATGCAGGATGCGATCACAGGTGCTTCTAACAGCGGGTGGCATCTTCCCCTCGTCCCGGTTTGTGACATAATGTGTGTTTCTGTCCACTGTCATCCTGTTCCCTAGACCGCGGGGACACGCTCTGGAGACCACAGGGCCAGGGCGAGGCTGTGCTCCCCCTCAGGTGCAGAGGTTGAGCCTGGGTCTGTCTCATTCCACCTGGGCGATTCCATATATATATGGCACATATACCACACGCACACACATTGCACACATGTACCACATACACACACCACACGCACATGCCATGCACCACACGCACCACACACTACACACGTGTCACACACATGTACCACACATTGTGCACACAACACGTGTCACACATATGTACCATGCATGCAGCACACATGTATCACACACACCATATGCACATGTCACACATCACACATGTACCACACACCACACGTGTCACACAGATGTACATGCGGCACGCGTACATGCCACAGACGTACTGCATACACAACACATGTGTCACACACATGTACCATGCACACACCACACACGTATCACACATACCACATGCCACACATCACACACATACCACACACCACACGTGTGTCACACACGCAGCACACATACTTGCCACATACGTACTGCATACACAACACATGTACCATGCACACGGCACACGTGTATCACACACGTCACATGTACATCACACACATGTACCACACACAGCACACAGACCAACGTAGAAACATAACAGTATGAACCAAAGCGGACAGCCTGGCAGGACCACCACGTCCTCAGGAGCAGGCGCCTGTGCCCTCACACCACCCACGTGATACCAGAGGCCCTGAGGGCTGCCAGCCGACCCCGGGGGACCCACCTTGGAGAGCAGGTTCCCCGCCTTCCCCCGGACGATGGTGCCGTGGCCCAGCTTGGTGTCCGCCGACTCCCACTTGAAGATCTCCCTCAGGAACTTGTTCTGCGACGACTGCACGAGGGTGAGGATGTCCATGCTCAGGACATCCCGGTTCTTCTCCAGGAAGCCTGTGGGGACAGCAGAGCCCACCGCTCAGGCCAGCTAAGGCTTCACTCTGACTCACCGGTGGTGGGGATGCTGGGCACCTGGGGGACCCCAGGAGTCCCACTCAAGGCATTTTCTCCAGCTTTTCCTTGGTCACCTGGTCCAGCCCACAGACACAGCACCCACTGTCTGCACCAGCCCCAGGCAGGTCACAGCAACCCCTAAACCCCCAACCCCCAATTCACCATCTCCACTGCACCCCCACCCCCACCCCCGGCTAAGCTGCCATTCCTGTGCCTGAGCTCCTCTGAGGCCTCCTGCCCCCTCACTGCTCAGCCTCTCCTGTCCCACTCGGCCCCCTTCCTGACCGCACACTGCTGCCACCCCCACTGTGGCTCCTGCCACCCCTGGGCGGCCTTTCTCAGGGTCCTTCACTCAGTCCAGGGCTGGTCGGGGGACCTGCCATCATCCCTGCCTGGGTGTACGCCCAGGGGTACCATGGACAAGAGCGAGGCCACACCCCTCAGCCCCTCCCTGGTCACAGCCATCGCCGTCAGTGCCACGCACCAGGGACCGACCATGGGCCACAGCAAGGAGCGATGTCCCCATAGTGCCAGGCCTGAGTGCTGGACACGTTCTTGGCTGTGGCAACAGTCCCACAACTCGGTGAATGCAACACCGAGTAGGACACACACCTCGGACAGGACAAAACGTGCCCTGTCCGTCGCTAGCTCTGCCAAAGGACCCGGCCCTCTTGGCCTCCTGTCTGGAGGACGCGGTGTGGGGGCACAGCACCCACCTTCTGCCTGGTAGTGCACCTCGCCCGCGAAGTGGACGATGCCAAACCTGGCGGCGTGGGCGTGCTTGGGCTGCAGGAAGGCCTTGTTGCTGGCGTGGACATTGTTCAGCTTTTGCAGGAAGGTGACGTCTGTCCCCTGGGAGGACACAGACACCCTGGAGGCTGAGGTTCCAGAGCCCAGCGCCGGGGCGGGGGGGGGTCTCAGTGGGCACACCCTGGGATCTGGGGCTCCCTCGTGGGCATGACAGGAACCTGAGGCCCAGGGCTTGGTGACATGTCACAGTGAGTGATGGCCGAGCCAGAGCGGAGACCCCTCACCAGCTCGCTGGCCTTCCCCTCCCTGCTGGGCTAAGTGTCCAGGTGCCCCAGCCCTGGCTCCCCGTTCTCTGGACCCAGTGCTCTTGCCAACTCCATGTGAGAGCCCATGCCCCCGGGGACAGGCAGGACTCCCTGACCCTCTGCAGCCATTCCCCACTGCTGTTCAGCAGATTGGGGGGTCCTGCCACTGGGGTGAAGGCTTCCTGCAGGGGACAGGCCTCGGTGGGAGGTGCCCGGCCGGGACCTGAGCTGGAGCTGGTGGGCTCACTCCCAGAGCGGATTTTGGTGGCCCCAGGGGGCTCCACGGGGCCCGGGGCCACACCTGCGGGAAACGGCTCTCTTCGTCCAGCAGGGCCATGACGCTCATGGGCTTGAGGGCCAGCAGGTCCAGGGTGGGTCTGTTGTCGGTGTAGCTGATGAAGTCCCAGGCGATGCCCTCCGAGCGGTACTCTTCCTGCTCCATGGTGAACACGTGCTGCACGAAGAACTGCTGCAGATGCTCGTTGGCCAGGTTGATGCACAGCTGCTCGAAGCTGCGGGGGCACACGGGGTCAGCGTGGTCCCTGCTGCCACACGGGGCCACCCGCCATCTGTACACGGCCACACACGTGCATGCCCACACGCTCCCCTGTCCCCCTTCCCTGTGCTCCTACCAGGGTTACACCCTCCGCCCCCCCACGGCAAACACGCAGAGAAAGGACGAGGCTCAGCGCACCCAGCCAAGCCCCTGGCTTTGTCTCGGTACCCGTCCCCTCCAGGGTCCTCTGCCCACCCGCCGGTCAAGCCGTGGACACAGTCCTTGGGGGACCAAGTGTCCCGCAGCAGCCCCAGCCCCAGGGAGCCTCTGGAGACCCCGTACTGACTGCGGGGCTCCTCGCCCCCACCTGAGCCGTGCGACCTGCTCGTCCTCTGGGGGTGCGCCCATCTGGGGGCAGGGTCCTCCGAGCATTCCCCCGGGCTCAAGGCACGAGCCCCGGCGTCTCGCGGGACAAGCCCGCCGCCCGCCGCCAGAGGGCGCTCCGCCCGCGTCTGCGGCCCCGCGGGGCTCCGCTCGGTTCTCGGGGGCGCGCCAGCCGCCGACCCGGGCATCACCGCAGGCGGCTCGCGGTGGCCCTGTGTGGGCCGGGTCCTGTCCTGGCTCTCGGTGTCCCTCCGGTGACCTGGCGGCTCCTTCACCCCCCGCGGCTCACTCAGGACCCCCGCCCCTGGACGGGTGGGCGAGGGCACCGCGGGCCGTGTCCCCAGGCTCGCAGCAGGTGTGGCTGAGCGCGCGTCCTCGCGCTGGGGGGGCAGGACCCCCAGACAGCAGCCCTTGCGCGACCCCAGTGCTGGCTCCTCCAGGGCAGGGTCCTTGCTGAGTGGCCACATCCTCCACAACCAACCCCTGACACTCCTGCTCAGTCTGCACAGCTGCCCCTCTTGACTTTGTCCTAGGCTGTGTCCTGCCAAGCCCGGTGACAAGCCGGGCTCACCTGGGGAAGCTGGACTGCACCTGCTTGCTGGCCTCAGGCCTCACCTCCCTCACGTGACCGCCTCCTGCCACTGCACAAGGTACCGGAGTGCCCACTGCCCCTGCCGGGCCCCACGCAGGGCTCCCTGCACCCCCCGCCGCCCCCACCCTGGCCTTCATCACAGGCACAGCTGGAGGCCGCCTTCCTGACCCGCCTCCTGGTCAGCTCTTCGGCCTCCACTGGGTCGGAGGTGGCCTGCCTGGACTTACCGCCCAACCCTGCCAAACCCAGAGGTCAGGGATGACCCACAAATCTGCCACCTGCCCCCCCGTTACCTGCCGTCATATGCCACCTACAGACGCCATCAGGTCAAGGTTACGGAACCGCATTTCCCCCCACCCTGACCTCTGTGACAATCCGCACGATGGCTCGGGGGGGGCAGGCACTAGGGTGACAGCCTGCCTCCTGGGGTGCTTTTAGCCACGCGGCCTTCTCTGGACACGTGGTGGGTGCCCGGGGACATCCCCCTGCGGGAAGGCCGGGCCTGTGAGGGGCAGTGTGGGCCCCTGTGCCCTCAGGGACAGGACGGCCACCCTCTGGCCACTCGCTCAGCGAGAAGCTAAGCTAACCTTGCGGGAAGCAAGTGGACGGAGGGCCACGTACCTGTTGTTCTGGAAATTCTCAAAGCCAAATATGTCGAGGAGGCCGATGGCCCTCCGCACGCTTTTGGGGTCCTGGGCGGGCGGGGTGACAATCGCAGCATTGATCTTCTTGACAATCCACAGGAAGAGGCACCCGTAGATGCCCTGAGGAGACACGGGGGACCTCGGGCTGGAGGCACAGCAGGAAGCCAGCTGCTCCCCCCAGGTTCACCCGGAAGTGCCCCTCGGGCCCACAAAGGACACCATAAGGGCAAGGGGTCCCCGGAGAGGCAGGCGGCCTCCCTGTGTCCACCCGCAGGCCAGCGCGCCCGTTCCGCGGCCCCGTGTCCCAGCCCTGCACCTTGACAAAGGCGTCCCTCCGGTCTGCGGCCTGGGCCACGTTCAGAGGCCTGGTGACCAGCTCCCCGCGGACGATGATGGAGTGCTGGGTCAGACAGTTGCGGAGAGCCTGATGCGTCACCTGCGTGGGGGGTGGGGGGACAGCTGACGGAGCCGGCTGCCCCAGGATGCTGACCGGCCTGGGCTGGCTTGTGTCCCCGCTCAGGACCAAACCTCGGGCCTGGCAGTGGGACAGGCTTGGGACTGGGGTCAGGCCAGGTGGAGGCGAGCCAGGGCTCTGGGCGGGCCCTGGCGGAGGGTGTGTCAGAGCCTTTAGGACGGGTGCACGAGTGGGGCGGGCCCTGGACGTCCTGGCCGCGTGGGTGACCAGCCCCGTGCTGGCCTCCTGGGGGGAGGGGCTGGCATGCCAGGTGCGTCTGGGCAAACGCTGAGCACAGGGGGCTCTGGGGCCAGGCCCCACCAGGTCGCTTTTGCCTGGAGCCCCACAGCGGGCATGGAGCCTGAGCTGGTAAAAGCCGGAAGTTTCTAGAACCCTGATCCGAATGAAGATGGTGAGCGCCTAACGGGATGGTGCTGCTTCTTCCCTGCCCTCTTCTCTTCCTCCCTCCCTCGTTTTTCTTCCGATTCTATGACTTTTCCACCAATATCCCCAATGGGATGTGACGTGGAGGACATCACAGTGTCCCTGGTGCAAAGACGTTCCCCTGCCGGTGCCTGTGGCTCCGCCTCCCAGGGGAGGCTCCAGAAGGTCCTGGCGGCCGACGGCGTACGCACACGCCACGTTCCCAGAGCAGCCTGGCTCCTGGGGACCAGGACGGGGCAGGAACGTTCCCTGGGAGCCAGGCAGGGCCCAGCGGAAGGCCACTGGGTTCAGTGGGAGAGCGTGGGGGCGGGTGGAGAGCGGGGCTGTGCGTGACGTCAGGTCACGGTCTGTGCACGGTGGGCTCACAGGCTGCACCCTGGTCCCCACGCCCAGGGCCTGCAGCGCACAGGAGGGCTCGGCGGCTGAGCCGACCACCTGGGACCAGGGTGGGAAGCAGGAGCCAGAGGTCGGGAAGGGTGATGAGAGTCACAGGTCGGGGTCCGTCCGCTCAGGCCCCCGGCGGTCCCTCGCCAGGATGGAAGCTGGGGGACACCGCTGCCCGCCTACCTGCAGTAGCTTCATCGCGGCGGGGAAGGCAGGCGTGTCCATCACCTCGGAGGCATCCAGGTTCTCGAAGACTGCAGCTGCAGGGAGAAGCAGTGACTCTGAGTGGCAAAGTGGCCTCAAGGGATGGGCCAGAGGCCCCAGTAAGGGCCAGGCCTGGGGCCACCCATCCCTCAGGGAACCAAGTGCCCCAGGAGTGTCCCAGGCTACAATTGTCACACTCTGGCATGAGCGAGTGTGACAGGCTGCTTCCTGCTCTGTGGGGGGAGGTGGAGCCCTGAGGTCAAAGGGGCGTCTGGAGAAATGTGGGCTTGTTGGAGGGAGTGGGGACGGCCTGGGGTGTCTATTAAGGGGGACGAGCCATCCGTCCCGTCAGCACGTGGTATCCATGGAAACCTGCGTTCACCCATTCGCTCGGCACAGACAGGACCAGAAGCTGGGCCCAGCCCGGGGGCACCTCCGGACCGGCCTCGCTAGTTCAAGTCCCCCGTCTGTGAGTCAGCCTGCACGGCCGGCTGCCGGGACTGGGGGACGGGGGCACGTGTCGCTTCTGTTCGGGTTTGTTGTAACTTTAACAAATGGTACAAGAAAGCGTTCAGGTGAAAAGGCGCCCCAACCCCCAAGGCACGTGATCGTGAGTAATGAAGTCAGCACCGGGCAGTGACCAGTAGCAAAGTCGCACACAGAGCCCCGCCCACACGCAGGGCGCAGCGCAGGCACCGCGAGACCGCGTGTCCCTTCCCCATGTGCATGCACGGCACGTCCTTGTTTTCCCTCGTGCTGACCCCCAGTCGTGTGTAAGTGGGACCCGATTGTCCGCCTTCTTCCATGCCTGGCTTCGTTCCGTCACATCGATGTCCCGATGTCCCCTATGTGTCAGCGCCCACCTTTCACGGGCAGGAGTGCCCGGTGTGGTCAGTGGATTGCCTGGTCACCTGCTGCGACTCATGGGAGTATGTTTTCTCACATGGCATGACACAGTGCTCTGGGTTCATGCTTCCCACGTGGACACCCAGGTGTTCCAGAACAGTCTGTGGGGAAGTCTGTCCTTCCCCCACTGCTCTGTGAAGTGGTGTCTTTCCTGAGTTCAGAGCCCACTACCATCTCGTCACACATGGCCTGTGACCCCCTGTTCTCCCATTTCCTTCTACGCTGTGTCCTCTCCCTGCGTCCTGTAGGTCAGGTGCTTGGGGAGCGAACAGGCCAGGACACGGAACCCCTGGGCCACCCGGATGCCGCACACTGTCTGCAAGCTCGTGCATGGCTTTGTTTATGCTGGTTTGTCCTTACCCCGAGAAGGGAGCCCTTTGGGGTCCCAGTTGAAAGTGGGGGGGGTGGGCTAAGCTTTGACATCTTCCCCGGCCCCCCAAGAACTCCAGAGCCATAGCTGAACCTTCCCGTGTGCCTTGCCAGGACAGGTCAGACCACGTGACATCGGTGGGTTCTCTGCATGAGAATCCCCAGACTTCTTCCTCCCCCTGCCCCACTCCTCCACCCCAGGGGGTGCCGTTTGGGGCGCACATTACCCGTGAACCCCACGTTGCCCAGGTGGAGAATGGTGGCTAGCAGCTTGCTGAGGTCCCAGTGCTCCGAGTCGGAGAACATGAGAATCTTCAGGGCGGAGCGCACGTGGGCGTAGTCCTTGGCATCGTCCAGCCCCTCGCAGGAGGTGCAGTTCCCCTGCAGGGTCAGCACGCAGCTTTAAGGGGCCACCTCCTCCAATGAGGTCCCACAGGGCAGAGGGGCCCACAGGGCAGAGGGGCCTCAGGGACGCGGCCTGAGCTGTGACACTTCATATGCTCGAGGGGGCCCTCGAGGGGGACCTGGCTGAGGTAACACACAGAAGCCAGCAGGAGCCCGTGGGGGTCGTGTGACCTTGGCCCAGTCGTCGGGCTTCTCCGAGCCTCCCTGGGTCACCCATCTGTAGTCACCCCTGCCCTGCCCGCTCTGGGAAGTTCTGTGGG
>PVJL010012202.1:27614-38656 GCA_004026885.1 Lyroderma lyra
TCCCCAGGCCCAGCAGCGCCTTCTCCTCCGCGCTCATGCCCATGAGCATGCAGTAGAAGATGTGGTAGTTCCGCTCCTCCGGCGCCTGGCGGGGAGGGCGGTCCGGAGAGCTCGGGAGCCGTTCCCCGGGGCTGCGGGGCCTCGGGCTGGCCGGGCTCCCCCAGGCCCGGGCCTCACCCTGCCCCCGCGCCCCCCGCGGCCCTGTGCTGAGCCCACGCCCCTGCCCAGCGAACCCAGCACTCCCAGGCGCGTCCCGGCGACCCTGAAGGCCCCCTCCCTGAGGACACAGGCCCTCAGCTCGGAGGGCCCAGCCCGAGGGTCGTCCCAGCAGAGGGGAGAAGCAGTGGGCCTATGTGCACGCGAGTTCAGAACGGAAAGTCCTATCATGCCTTGTCCCCGAATACTGAGCAAGGAGCATCGTTGTCTGATTCTAAGGGTCCTTGGCCCATCTCAGGGTAAGACGGTTCTGTGGCCGCACGCTAAGACCCGCGGGGGCCTGGGGAGGGACGGAGGGGAGGGGCGGGAGTGATCGCAGGGCCTCCCCAAGCCCGCGAATCCCCTGGGTCCCCACCCTGCGGCAGGTGGCCGTTGCCCCAGGACCCGTGCAGCAGCCGGGGTGCCCCACCTGCCGGCAGACCCGGGACTTCTCCAGGAGAAACTGCTCGATGCGCGCGCCCTCGATCACCCCACTGGGGTTGAAGTAGATGTCGATGTACTTCCCGAAGCGGCTGGAGTTGTCGTTGCGGATTGTCTTGGCGTTTCCGAAGGCTGAGGAGCAGAGAGCGGGAAAGGCACGCTGAGCGGGGTCGTCTGGGAAGGCTTCTTGGAGGAGGGGGCAGAGCCCAGAACTGGAGGCTGGCGGGGACTGCCCTGGACAGAGGTGGCATGCGAGGGTATGCCAAGAGGGTGAGGGTGAAGGTTTGGGGGTCAGGAGGCAGGGGGTGTGCCTGCAGAGTGGGGAACCCGGCGGGGGCACAGCCGGCCGGAGGAAGGCAGGGGGAGACAGAACTCATCAGTCGGTGGGACTCCGTTGCCCGGAGCCTCAACTACCCGGCTAAGGGACCAGATTCACATTCTAGAAAGAGCTGCCCGAGCTGCAGAGGTGAAGGCTGGGCCAGCGCACGGGGAGAGAACCAGTGAGCAGGGCTGGCCCGGGCCGGGGCACAGGTGAGGCGCTCTGCCCAGGGGCAGTGGGGGTGCAGCGTGAGCCGAAGGGCGGTCCACGGAGCTGTTCTGCAGGCCCTTTGGATGTGACCCGCAGAGAAAGAGCCTCGGCGCTGTGTCCCAGGACAGACTCAGCCCCACTGCACACACGACTGGAAGGAAACACCCAGTGCCAGCTCTGACCAGGAGCCGTGTGCTGGGCTCTTTTCTATTCCGTGCCGTCTGAGCGGCTCTCAGAGACATTTCATGGCCCACTGGTGGGCTGGGATGCAGCCCGGAACTACTGTAGCAAAAAGCTTTTGCGGGTGGCTTGAGTTCCGGTTAATGGAGCGTCTACTTACATTTGTCCGGCATCTGCCCGCCCCCGCGGGGCCAGTTCTGAGAGCCTGCTGTACTCGGTACGACCCCGTGGAAAGCTTAGAGAACGCGTACTGAGCTCATTCCTCTCCCACTACGTGCCTCCCGGGACCCCCGCACGACCGCCCACCCCGGTCTTCCCTTTGCAGCCCTGAGGAATCCCGAGAGGTCACGGAAAGTGTGTGGCCTGTCCCGCCCTTCCCCAGGGGACAGCCCGGGGAGGAGGCTGCCCCAGGGGGGGTGGGGGGGGGACTGCCTACCTTCCAGGATGGGGTTGGCCTCCAGGACCTGCTGCTCAATCCAGGAGTGCTGGCCGCTGATGGTGGCCAGGAACTGCAGGACCAGCTTGGTGGTTTCCGTCTTCCCCGCCCCAGACTCGCCGCTGCACAGAGCAGGTGCAGGGGCCTCAGCCCACAGGCAACAGGTTTTCAATGCCCCTCGGTCTGCGCCCACCCCGGCCTCCGTCCTGAGGCCCCTGCTCTCCCTGTGCGGAAACCCCACCGTGTGTGGCCCGAGGGCCCCTGTGGTCTCACGCTGCTTGTGTTGTACTATGGCTGCTGTGTTTGTCTCTCCCACCCTGCACACAGGCGGGGTCGGTCTGGTTCGTTCCAGCGTCCCGAACTCGGCGTTCAGCTCAGAGGTGACAGGTGAACGAGCCAGACCCGACGCCCGTGTGAGCGGAGTTTACGTTGGGAGGGGGGGCCGCGTCGCGTTTTGGAAAGCACTTGGGCCCGGGTGTCCCTGCCTTCGGCCTGAGGAAGTGATCCTGAAATCGGACAACAACGCTTTTCCCACACAGCTGTCTGCTCGGTAAGGCATTGTTTCCTTATCACCGTGGGAACCCGGAAGGACCCGGAGTGGGGGACCCTGGTCACAGCGCCCCCAGCCAGAGGCTATTATGCAGCCACGAAGACCACGTGTGCCCAGAACTTGCACTAGGGACAGGTAAGTGACAAATGTTGGTATCTTCAACCACATCTAGTGACTTCTTTCCTGACAACATTTTTCTGAAATTTTCTAAAATTTTCCAAATGACCATATATTCATTTCCTGGTGGTGACACATGGGAACTACTTTTTAAAATTACGTAGGGCGTTTAATTAAGCCAGGAAACGCACCTGTGTCGGGCACATGGCACACCCTCGTCTTTGCAGTGTTACTGTTGCTATTATTGTTACTTTTGGATAAGTTATTCTTTATAGTGGACATTGCAAAGCACTACAGATAGAAGTGGAAAGTACAGTGTCTTGGTAATAAAAGTGTGGCCACCGGCCAGCAGTGCTGCCACCTGGGCGGGAGGACAGCCTCCCCAGGAGCCCCCTGGGGAATCTGCACCGTCACAGGGTCCTCAGGGGGCTGCTGCCCTGTCCTGTTTGCATAATGAACCCCCACGGGTCTATTTCCATTCTGTTTCCCCTGCTGTCCTATTTCGAAGCACATCCAGACAAATGCTGTTTCAGACGTCAGCTCCCTGAGGCGGGGGGCCACCCGTTTCCTTTGCTGGGGTCTCCAGACGTTAGGACCGTGTCGGACATACAACTGGAGCACACTAGGACCCCCAGGGGCTATGCTGGGTCCACTCCTAAAGGAGCCTTGTCTCAGGACAGCCCCTGAAGGTGGGGGTGGTCTAGGCCCTGGTGAAACGGCGCCAGAAGGATCCTCGGAAGGACTTTTTGGGGTGCAGGGGCAGAGGGGCTGGATGCAGGAGGCTCAGTGCTGTGTATATGTTGGGGGGGTGTTGGCAGCTGAACGGGCGCCCCTACACCACACACTGGTGTGTAGGCGGGGTTGAGGCGAGGAGGGGCTCCCTCCTGGACAAGGTGCTCACAGGCCGCTGGGGCCCGGGAGCCCGCCCCACCTGATGACGCAGCACTGGTCCCTCTTGTTCCGCTTCATGTTGAAGTAGCAGCCGTTGGCGATGGCGAAGATGTGCGGGGGCAGCTCGCCCACGTGGCGGCCGTAGTACAGGTGCACCTGCTCCAGGGTGTAGAGGGGCAGCGCCTGGAATGGGTTCACGGCCACCAGGATGGAGCCTGTGTACGTCTGTGGAGGGGGGTGGGGTGTCAGCGTCCTCCCCTCCGAGCCCAGCGCTGCCCAGCCCAGGGTGCAGCCCCCAGGGGCCGCGGGGGGATGGGGACAGGCCTCAGCCGGTCAGATGCTTCCGCCGGGAGGACAGGGGCTCACAAGAGAGAACCCGGGGCAGGGCCGGCAGCGGGGGCTTCGCGGGCAGGGTAATGAGGTGTCCTTGACGGCCCCATGACAACAGGCTGTGCGTGTGAAATAGTGTCACCTGTGTCCCACGGGGCCTCCGTGGGGCTGGCCACCCACTGCAGCCCCCACTGATCCCTCCGGGGATCCCAGTTCAGGACCAGCTGCCGACGTGCAGCCCCCACTGGCCCTGCCTCCCCTCTTGGGGTCACACGATCACCCCCGTCTCAGCCCTCACTGCAGGGGTGGGGAGGGTGGGCGCCCTCCCTGCAAGGGCCGTGGCAGCAGCTACAGGAGGTGCCTCGGGAAGGACGGGATGCAGTCCGGCCTCCGGCCCACCAGTCCTGGGAGCTCAGCATTGTGCTCAGCGACACCAGGCTCGGAGGACCCTGGTTCCCCGCCCTGCAGGGCTGCCTCCTGCTCTGCTCTCAGCCTCCCTCCTGCCAGGGTCCCGGCTCGCTCTCCCCCTGTGCTGTGTGTCCTAGAAGAAGGGCTGGTGGGAGGCGCCCACCTCAGGCCGCTGTCCGTGTGGGGACGCCACTTGTCCTCGGGAAGTCTGCACTGAACAGGGTCATGAGCCTCCCGTCCACCGCGAGGAATGGGGAAGGTCCCACCTCTACCTCCATGGCCTTCCTGCTGTCACCCGACACTTCGCAGGGCGGCCGGGTGACCTGGTGACCCCCTCTGTGCCACACGCCCAGAAGACGGTGCCCAGCCCCACGGCCACTCAGCCATCGAAGTGGCCACAGATGAAGTGAGGAGGCAGCACGAACTGAGCACCGAGTGTGCCGGGCACTGTGCAGGCGCCCGCGTGCTCTCTGAGCCCTCGAGGGCACTAGTGCCCTGTCCCTTCAGGCTAGGGAGCAGAGATGGGCGTGGGGAGCAGGGCCTGAAGCCCGTGTCACCCACTCACAGTGCCCCCGCCCCGGCCGGGAGGCCAGCATGTGTGGGCCTGGCCGCGGGGGCCCACGTGCGCTGGGCACTCACGTAGATCTTGTGCTGCCGGTAGCGGACGAGGAGGTTGTGCACCATGCCGGCCTCGTTCAGGTCCCCCAGGAGGACCATGTCGTCCACGCCCTGGGCCGAGTTGGGGTGCATGGGGCTGAGGGTGCCAAGGTCTTCTGCTGGGACCCAGTGTTCCTGAAATGAAGGCCACAGACTTCCGTCAGGGGCGGCCTCCACACCGGCCAACGTGCTGCCCACCGCCGAGTTCTCAGCAGGGCAGCCGGCCGGGGTCAGCCTGTAGTTAATGCCAAGACACACTGGGACACCATCAGGTCATTCTAGGGCCAGGAGTCCGCGTGCAGCTGGGGGCTGGGAGTGACCTTCAGGCCAGGGTCAGAGGAGCTCGTCGCCAGAGGTGACATGGGTGACATTGGCCGCTGGGAGCCTCCCGGGGTCGGACTAAAAGTGTGCGTGTGAAAGCGTTTTCGCAACTGCGTCTCATTTTGCAAGCAGAGACGCCGTCGTTACTATTCCATGGGCTTCCGTGATGTGGAGCTCACAGGCCACAGTCCAGAATCTTCTCCTTGGCTCCACATGCCCGACTGCACAGCACTGAGCTGCCCAAGGAGCAAGGAAGGGCCCTGCTGGGCCCCTGCACCCCCTCCCCACACCGCTGGAGGCTGAACTGGCCCCTGCACCCCCTCCCCGCACCCCTGGGGGCTGAGCTGGCCCCTGCACCCCCTCCCCACACCCCTGGGGGCTGAGCTGGCCCCTGCACCCCCTCCCCGCACCCCCGGGGGCTGAGCTGGCTCCTGCACCCCCTCCCTGCACCCCCAGGGGCTGAGCTGGCTCCTGCACCCCCTCCCCGCACCCCCGGGGGCTGAGCTGGCGTCCTGCCTCTTACTTGTGCCGAGTGGAGCCTCACTATCCCCTCCTCACCCCGGGGCTTCCCCTCACACATCTCTCAGGTAAGGTTCCCTCATGCCCTCTGGGCGGTCCAGGCCACCCCTTTAGCTTCCTGCCGTCCCCTGCTGTCTGCACAGCCCTGTGCCACCTCACCCCTCCCTGCTGCCCTGCCCGTCCTCGTTTTCCATCTGCCAACCTGTCACTTGCTTTTTCGCTGTGGAAATAGCCCCCAAACAGACAGACAACTGTCACCGTGACAGGATGCCCCTCTGTCCTGCCACGCAGGGGATTGGGGGCAGCATCAGAGAAGGGCCAGGGCTCAGCGCCCGGGGGAGGGGGCCAGGGCGCTGGGGGGCCCAGCCCCCCGGGGCTCCGGCCATGCTGACCTTGCCCTCGTCATCTTCAACCAAGGTCTTGCCAGGCTTCGTTTCCTTGACAACGGCCCCGATGGCGATGCTGATTTTGTTGGCAGAGTTGGGGTTCAGCCACACATGGTCCCCCTAGAGGGAGAGAGGGGACAGTGGTGGGGCCCCTGCTCCCTGCACTTCCAGCTGCAGCTCCCAGGGCAGCCGGGCACTTCCGCTCCCGAGCCCCCGGCCCCTCTCCTCCCCGTCCCTGCACCCCCGCCCTCCGGGGCGCTCCTGCGGGGTGAGCAACAGCTGCGGGGGGCGCCCTGGCCTGGTCCTAGTCCTGAGGGTCCCACACCCAGTGGCGGGGACAAGTGCAGACGAAGACCTCACCGGCTTTCTGCCAGCCTGCCCCGTGGCATCCACCCAGACGAACCTCCTTCTGCTCTGCAGAAGCTCCCCCCGTTCTCAGGGGAGTCACCCGAAAGGGGCCGGCACGGGGCCACCCACAAGGACCCCGCGACCCCCGAGGAGGGATGGAGCCGTGAATGACACCCCGGAGCGGGGGCTGCTGTGACCAGCTGCCGCACCACGATGGCCAGGGCCTTCCTGCAGCGCCCGCCGCTCAAACGCAAAACGAGCTCAGACGTCGCGGGGAGGCCGCGGGAGGCCGTCATGGCAGCCGGAACACGCGGCAGCAAAGCGGGGGGCGGCGGCAGGCAGGGGCAGGCGCCCCGAGCGCCGGGAAAGCGCCCCGACGACGGTGTGGGAACCCGACACGAAGGAGCCGCTTTGAGACGAAGTCGGAAGTGCCACCCCAGGGGGACCGCCTCGGACGTCAGGCTCCCCCATCTCCCGGGGCTAGGCCAGGGCACGATGACCTTGGACGGTGTCCAGAACTGTTGGCAGAGGTGACAAGGAAACCATGACGACCTACAGGGGGCTGATGACTGCTGGACTGACAATTAAACACGTTCTTTAGCCTGGGCCTCGCTCTCGCTCACTCGTGCCGATAGAAACGCCTCCTTCCGTCTGTGCACGTCCCTGTCCCCCCCAGACGCCCCTGGCCTCTGTCTGCTGGTCCCAACAGCCTCTGGGCTCCGGCCGGAAGCAGCGCTCCCCGAGCGGCTGCTGTTGCTGATGTCAAGTAAAGGCGTGTGGCCTCTGCACTGTGACCTTTTAGGTTAACAACAGGAAGGACAAAAGTGAGCAAAACGATGTCGACGTTGTAGACAGGATCAGGGTTCGGAGGAAGAAGAGGGTCCGTGTGGACGACAGGCAGAAACACGAGCGATTGGACTATCTGAAGCAAAACAACCAGAAGATACACCTTCCGGAACCTTCCAGAAGCGAAAGAAGCCTTGAGCCTACGGACGGCAAACGCACCAGCTCCCTGGAAGCAGTGACGACGAAAACGCTATTGGATTTCAAAAATAAAGAAATACTTTTGGGGACACAAAGACCAGTTCACCCACAAGGAAAACCTCCAGGACGCGGGCAGATCCTGCACATTAATAAAAGCCCCGCGACCGCGGCCAAGGTCTTGTCTGGAGCGCGACTCGCCCCGAGAATGGCCCGAGGAAAGCGGGCGGCAAGGCCAGGCGGAGCCCTCCGGCCCTGCGCACGGGGTGGTGCAGCCCCTACGGAAACTTCCGGAGGCTTCTCAAAGTAATAGCGCGACCACCGGGGGACCCGTCCCCGTCTCTTCTGGGTGTTTATCCAAAGGCATTCCCAGCCGGATCTCAGGGAGAGACTTGCACACCCGTGTTCCCCACAGCCAAGAAGTGAGAGCAACCCAAGCGTCCACCGCCAGACAGCCGATGGGACGCGGGCCGCCGCCTGTCCTGCAATGTCACGCAGCCTTTAAGAAGGGGGCAATCCCATCACCGGCTCCAGCGCGGGTGGGTCTCAAGGACCCGACACGAAGCAAAGGAAGCCGGTCCCCAAAGGACAAACACAAATGGCACCTAAAGCGGCCAAACTCCCTGCCTCAGGAAGTGGACAGGGCGGACGAGGAGGGAGGGACCGCGTGGTTTGACGGGTGTGGGACTGCGGTTTTGCAGGGTGGCGTTCTCGGGACTGGCGGGACAGGTCATTCTCACCGGCCTGAAGACGGACATCCTGGGGCCGTGGCTCCTCGACGCCTGTGTGCAGAAGGAGAGGGACTGTCAGCCCTCGTGGGCAGGGCGGAGGGTGGCCGCCAGCCCCCGGGAGCCTGGCTCCGGGCGGGACTCGGGAATACACGGATGCGTCCCTGTCCCGGCCACTGGGAGATCTGGGGAGGCCTGGGCCGAGCACCCGGCGTAGCAGCCACCTCGGCACGACCCCATCTACTCCTCACGGTACCCTGGCACACGGCAGGGGCTGGCGGTCAGGGCCCTGGGCGTAAGGAGCAGCCCGGTGCCTGTCCCTCCTGGCCCCGCGCAGCCCGACGTGGCTCTGTGGCGCTCTGCAGCGTGCGCCCTGCCCCTAGCACAGACCCGCCTCCAGGAGGGACCCGGCAGGTGCCTGTTCGGTGACAGGGAGTCCCTGGGGAGGACTGACATTGAATGTGGCTGGGACAGGGGGCCAGGACCACAGGGGGCGGGGCACGGGCGTTCTGCGAGGGACGGGGCAGCTCCAGCGAAGGCCGGGGGGACCGCACACGTGGTGGGGGGCCAGCCCGTCGGGGCGAGCAGACCGGGCGGGGGGTGGGGTAGGTGGCAGCTGCCTGTGACAAAACCTTGGCTGCACTGCGTTCTGCTGGACGGAGGGTCGTCTCGTCCCAGTTAGTGTTTCGGTGACACGTATTTACACGCTGGATACGACACGCACAGCGCGCGGCGCGGTAACAGGCAACCACTAGGCTGCAGGTTCCTTTCTGAGGTCTGAGGTCATGTGTCCCTCCCTGACCCGAGGAGCACGGCGCCTGGTCTCCGGGTCCTGTCCACACGTCCGTGTCCCTGGGGACAGCTGGGCAGAAGGAGCTTGTGGCACAGAGTCCGAGCAGGTAGGAGGGGCGTCCTGGGGGTGCAGGGCCTGAGCCCCCGACCCCCGGACCCCGCGTGAGGGTGTGTCCTCGGGGGCTGGGGGATGGGCGGGCCCGCTGGGACAGAGCGGCTCTGCCCACCACCAGCTGCGGGAGCTGGAGCAGGCCCCAGGAGTGACAACGCGTGACAGCACGGACTCCTTGGAATGGGAACCCTGGGGTTTGCATGAGGTCGGGGGCGCACAGCACAAGCACCCCACGACGTCCGTGCCCAGGCCTTTCCCAGGGAGCTGTCCTGTGCCACCAGCTGGCTGCTTTGTCACCCCCAGAGCCAGTGGGATCCATCACTCCAAGGGGAGAAAGACCGAGCAGGCTGGCACCGGCGGGGACGGGGACAGGGACCTGGGCCGGGAGTGTGTCACCGAAACGAGGTGTGTTTATGGCCTCAGGACACCGTTGTTGAAGAACACAGGAGCTGCTCACGTGCACGCGGACACGGACGCCCTGAGCCGTGCTGCGCTGCTCCCAGACCCGGGGCCGTGGGCGGAGCCCGGCCCCCACTGCCCTGTGGACACACCCTCACGCAGGGTCCGGGGTCGGGGGCTCAGGCGGCCGGCGGGAGGACGTGGGCACACGCCTCCGAGAGACGCACCAAGCGCCCAGTTCCGTCAACACGTCTGGGCCACCGGGACGGCCGTGTCCCGCCGTCACTTCTCCCCAGAGCCCCCGGCTGGAGATGCAGCAGGGCCTAGGACAGGCACGCAGGCCGCAGGTCCCCGGGAGGCGGCTCCAGGCCCTTAGGGGGGCTCCAGGCCCAGGAGGCGGCCGACGGGGAGGCTGGGCGGGGCTGCACCTGCCGGGACCCCCCACGCCTGGGCCGGCCCTCCGTCTCCTCCTCCGTGACCAGCCTGGACACCCCGCAGGTGGCTTGGAGACTTCCCGAGGTGGCGGACGCTGTCATGGCCGCTGTCCTGGGGCCACGCCTGTGCCTCGGTGGAGCCGGGCTTCAGCCTCCCGCCACCGCACCTCTCCTTCCCGCGGGCCCCCCAGCTCGCACGGCCCCCCGTGTCCTAGCCCGGGATGTGCAGGCGGTGACAGCGCTATGCCATGGCTGACCTCGGCCGGCGGCTCCGTGACCCCTGACCCCATGGGGGGGCCTGTCCTGCGCTGGGCAGCTGCTGGGCTCGGGGAGCAGGGGGGACCCTGGACCTGCCATCCGGTGTCCTGGTCACGGGGCCAGGACACTCCCCCCGCCTCGGCCTGGGGGACCCAGACTCAGGGCCAGGTCCCGTTTCCCGACTCCCAGAGGGACCCGCAGTTCCCAGCCTCACGGGCCGGCCCCACCCTGTCCCCAGGTGGGACTTCCCACGCCCAGGTCCCGACGGGGCCTGTCCCCACCGCCGTCCAGCCGGGCCTGGCGCCCCCTCACCTGTGCGCACGGGGCTCTGGCCGACGCCCTTCTGCCTGGGCCGGTGGGGCGGCCGGGTGTGCGGCTCCGCGAGGGGCAGTGGGAGGAGGCGGAAGGGCCCGGGGGCGTGGCTCAGCGCCAGCCTGGTTTATGGCAGGACTTTGTCCCCCCGCCGGGCACTCCCGCTCCCACAGGCCGCGGCAGCCCCGCGCCCGCCCGCCCGCCTGCTCTGATCTTCGACCCCGGCCGGCCGCCTCGGCCCCGCAGGCCCCCGGGGTTGGCACGGACGTTCCTGCGGCCGGTCAGCAGCAGTCTCCCTGGTGACAATCAGCCCATCATGCCGGGGGCCCAGCCCCTTCGTGGGCGTCATGGGGGCGAGAAGGAAGCCGACGGCTCCCGGGCACTCATGTCCTGACACACGCGGGGACATCGGGGCGGTCCGGAAGCCTCGTGACAGAGCAGGGGACCATCGGACCCCTCGGCGGCCCCCGGGGTTCCGGCCGGCCTGGGGATGTGAATGCAGGGGGGACTTTGGCTGTGGGACACATAGGGGCCCTCGTGAGGGAAAGGGCACAAGCAGTCTTGCCCAGAGAGGCCTGGCTGAGGGGGCGCCCAGGCCGCGTCAGGACCTGGGTCTGAGACACCACCTCACCTCACCCCTTCCCCAGTGCAGGGCAGCTGGGCCGGCCCATCAGGCCCCCAGGTCTCCCGGGTGTGGGGTCACAGGGTGTGGGGGGAC
>PVJL010012203.1:0-38488 GCA_004026885.1 Lyroderma lyra
AAAAAAAAAAAAAAAAAAAAAAAAAAAAAAAAAAAAAAAAAAAAAAAAAAAAAAAAAAAAAAAAAAAAAAAAAAAAAAAAAAAAAAAAAAAAAAAAAAAAAAGAAACAATGGCAACATTGAGCTACCAGAAAACAAAAGATAAAATGGCTGTAGGAAATTCTCATATAACGGTAATCACCCTAAATGTGAATGAACTGCATCAATTAAAAAAAAACCCAAAAAACCCCCCGAACAAACAGAGTAGCAGATTGGATAAAAAGACAAAACCCAATCATATGCTGCCTCCAAGAAACACATCTCAGCTACAAGTACAAGTATAGTCTTAAAGTAAAAGCATGGAAGATAATAACTCCAACCAAATGGCATCCAGAGAAAAACAGATGTAGCCATACTTATATCTGATGCAATGAAAAAGACTTCAGGATAAAACAGGTAACAAGAGACAAAAATGGACACTTCATAATGATAAAGGGGACAATACAACAAGAAGACATGACATGTACTAGTACATATGTTCCCAATCAGGAAGCACCAAAATACATAAAGAAACTGTTACACTAACAGAACTAAAGGAAGATACTATCAAAAACACAATTATAGTAGGGGACCTAAACACACCATTGACAGCCATGGGTAGATCATCCAACTAGAAAATCAATAAAGAAGTATCAGCTTTACATGACACATTAGACCAAATGGGTATAATTAACATTTACATTCTATAAATGTCAATTATGTCCATTCTTTTCTAGTGCACATGAAACATTCTCAAGGATAGACAATATGCTCGGACACAAACTAGTTTCAGCAAATTTAAGAAGATTGAAATTATAACAAGCATATTCTCTGACCATAAGACTGAAATTTGAGATCAACTGCAAAAAGAAAGCAGGAAGAACCACAAATACATGGAGATTGAACAATATGCTATTAAAAAATGACTCAGTCAAATAAAAAATAAAAGAAGAGATCAAAAGATACATAGAAACAAGAATAAAAACACATTGTATCAAAATTATTAAGATGTAGTGAAAGCAGTATGTAGAGGGAAATTTATATCTTTACAGGCCAATCTCAAGAAACAAACAAAAAATCCCAATTAAACAACCTACCATTACATCTTAAAGAACTAGGGGAAAAAAAAAGAAATGAAATGCAAGGCCAGCAGGAGGAAGGAAATAATAAAAGCTAGAGCAGAACTAAGTGAAATAGAGAACAAAAAGATAATACAAAAAATGTACACAACAAAGAGAAGGTTTTTTTGAAAAGATTAATAAAATTGACAAACCCCTGGCTGGATTCACTAAGGTAAGACAGAAATAATTAAATTAAAAAGTGAAAGAGGATAAGTTACAACAGATAACACAGAAATACAAAGGATTATATAAGAATACTATAAGGACAATATGCCACCAAAACTAATAACCTAGAAGAAATGGACAAGTTTTTAGAAACACATAGTCCTCCTAGACTGAATTACAAAGAATTGGAAAATCTAAATAGATCAATCAACAGTAAGACAATTAAAACAATCATCTAAAACCTCCCCAAAATCAATAGTCTAAGATTAAATGTCTTCACTAGTGAATTCAACAAAACATTCAAAGAGAATTTAATACCTGTCCTCCTCAAACTCTTCCAAAAAATTGAAGAAGAAGCAATACTTCTTAATTCATTTTATGAGGCCAACATTACCCTGATACCTGGTAAGAATAACACAAAAGGGAAAACTACAAACCAGTATTTCTGATGAATACAGAAGCAAAAATTCTAAGCAAAATACTAGGTCAGACAATCATTAATAATTTCACCAACTCATCCTAGAAAAAGTGCTACACACCTCATTGCTGAATATCATTATGGTCACCTTTAAAGTACTCCCCTTGGGAAGCTATGCACAACGCCAGCCTCTAGTCCACCCTTCAAAGCGATTTTGGAACTCTACGATGACAACTCTGATGGTCATTCCAGGAAAAGAGTACTTTGAAGGTGACCATAATGATATTCAGCAATGTGGTGTGCAGCACTTTTTCTAGGATGAATTCAAGAAATTAATTGGCAAACCTCTTATTAGCAAATTGGATACAATAATATATTTAAAAGATTATACATCATGATCAAATGAGGTTCATTCTAGGGGCACAAGGATGATTCAACATACTCAAATCAATGTGATACATCACATAAAGAAAATAAAAGATTAAAAACCATATGATCATATCAGTTGATGCAGAAAAAGTATTTGACAAGATACAACATCCATTTATGCTTATAACAGTAAAAAAGGGTATAAAAGGAAAGTACCTCAATATAATAAAGGTCATATATGACAAACCCTCAGGTAATATGAGGAATAGTGAAAAACTGAAACCTTTTCCTCTAAAATCAAGAACAAGACAGGGATGCCCCTATTGCCACTATTCTTCAACATAGTACTGTAAGTCCTATATAGAGCAATCAAAGAGAAAGAAATAGAAGACATCAAAATTGGAAAGGAAGAAGTTAAATTATCGCTTTTTGCAGGGGGCATGATTCTTTATATAGAAAACCCTAAACACTCCACCCAAAACTATTCAAAACAATAGACCAATATAGTGAAGTTGCAGGACACAAAATTAATGTACAAAAATGTATTGTTTCCTATATACTAACAATGAGACTTCAGAAAAAGAAATGAAAATAACTTTTGCAATTGCAACACAAAGAATATACCTTCTGCAATTGTAATAAAAAGAATAAAATAGTAATAAAAGTAACAAAAGATGCAAAGGATCTATACACTGAAAACTGTAAGACATTAGTAAAACAAATTGAAGAAGACATAAAGAAATGGAAAGATATTCTGTGTTCATAGATTGAAAGAATCAACATAATTAAAATGGCAATATTACTCAAAGTAATATACAAATTTAATGCAATTCCCAGCAGAATTCCAATGGCATTCTTTTCAAGAAATAGAACAAAAAATCATCAGATATGTATGGAATCAGAGAAGACACTGAATAGCCAAAGCAATCCTATGAAAAAAGAACAAGGCTAGAGGTATCACACTCCATGATTTCAATCTATACCACAAAGCATCAATAATGAAAACAGCTTGGTGCTGGCAGAAAAACAGACCAATGGAACAAAAAACACAGACCAATGGAACGAAATTTAAAACCCAGAAATAAACTTACATATATATGGGCAGATAATTTTCAACAAAAAAAGCAAAAACATACAATGAAGAAAAGAAAGCCTCTTTAATAAATGGTGCTGGAAAAATTTGAAAGCCACATGCAAAAGAATGAATCTAGACTGCAATCTGTCAACATATACCAAAATTAACTCAAAATAAATCAAAGGCCTAAACATAAGACCTGAAACATTAAATTAGAACATAGAAGAAAATATAGGCACTAAACTTAGGGACCTTGGGTTCAGGGAGGATTTTATGAACTTGACCTCAAAGGAACATAAGAGCAAAAATAAATGAATGGGACTATATGAGACTAAAAAGCTTCTGCACAGCAAAAGAAACCATCAAGAAAACAAAAAGGTAACCAACAGAATGGCAGAAGGTATTTGCAAACAACACCTTTGTTAAGGGGCTAATGTTTGAAATATATATAGAATTCATACAACTCAATAACAAAGAAACTAACAATCCAATTAAAAAAATGGCCAGAGGAGCTAACAGACACTTCTCACAAGAAGACACACAAATGGACAACAGAGATATGAAAAATGTTCAACCTCACTAGCTGTTAGGGAAATGCAAATCAAAACCACAATGAGATATCACTTCATACCTCTTAGAATGGCTATTATCAACAAGACGAATAATAATACGTGTTGGAGAGGCTGTGGAGAGAGCTCATTCACTGCTGTTGGAAATGTAAATTGGTATAGCCAGGATGAAAATCAGTATGGAGGTTTCTCAAAAAATTAAGAATAGGGTTACCATATAACCCAGCAATCCCTCCTCCGGGTATCTACCCAAAAAAAACCTGAAAACGTTTTTGTTTTTGTGAAGATATGTTTACTCTGATGATACTCATTGTAACATTATTCCTGGTGACTAAGATTGGAAACAACCAAACTGTTTTTTGATAGATGATTGGATAAAGAATATGTAGTACATAGACACAATGGAATATTACTCAGCTATAAGAAAAGACTAAATATTGTCATTTGTGACAACATGAATGGATCTTGAAATTATCATGGTATGTGAAATAAGTCAAACAGATAATATCAAGAATCATATGACTTTATTTATATGTGGGATATAAAACTGAAAGCAACAAAAGAATAAGATCAGCAAAGAAACAGAAGCTCATAGACACAACAGTTTAGTGTTGCCAGAGGGTAAGGGGTAGGGGTTGTAGAAGAGGGAGAGGGGCTCAAATATACTCGTATGGTGATGAAAGCAGAACTAACTCTGAGTGGTAAGCACACAATGCAATATATAGATGATGTATTATAGAATTTTACATGTGAAACCTATATAATTTTATTAACCAATGTCACCTCAATACATTTATTTAAAAAAAGAGCAAAACCCAGATGGAAGAGAAAGGAAGTGGTCAGCTCAGGTGAGTGAGTGGCCATCACTAGACAGGTTTCCTTTTGCAGAGTACAAGGAAGAACTTCCTCCTGTCTCTTCCTCTGGGCACATATTTGTGAAATGGCTAGTAGAGAACATTCTGTGTTAGGAGTTAGCTTTCTCAAACACTAGAGAATAAATCACAATTGATAAACGTATTTCAGAAAAGGAAAAGAAGAGGTAATGAGCAGAAACAGTAAAAGTAAGGAGAAAGAATTATACAGCTCAACTAGAGGAACAAATTTATGGATTTTATTTCCTGGATGTATAGGACTTATAAAGTAAACTAAGCAAATAAAGAACACACTATTTCCCCAAATACTTTATTTTCATGTCTGCTGTATTTTACTTGAGTATGCATAGTAGCATTTCACTGCAATTGCAATCTCATAAAGCAAGGCGAAATATATTGCACATTGTGGCTCAAGTCCATGAGTCATAATAAAACATAGTCCAGATTGTTGCAATTAAAATTTACAGAAACCTTTTGTGAGTGTTGTTAGGTTTGTGGATTAATAAAATGAGCCTGATTTAATTTTTCTATAACAAGTACTGACATTTTGACTTTAAATTTCATAGATTTTTTCTTTTGCATAGATTTTAGATTGGTAATTTACAGAAATAAATCTAATGGCAGTTTCAAAAAATACATTCTAAATACATTTTCTAAAAGATTCCACTTCATTTTTTTTTTAAACCAACTTTCACGCTTTTTCACATTTTCGCTGTTCTTCCCACTCCCATTTTCTCCCTAACTTCCCGTTTGTTGCTGGGAGTGAGTGAAATAGTATGAAGCACAACACGGCATAGTACAGTACAGTTTTGGGTTCTCAGAGACCAGGGTTCAAATCTCTGCTCTGTCATTTACAAGCTGTGGGATTTGGAGTATGTCATCTCTGAGGCCTAGTTTCTTCATTTGCAATGTGAGATAATTGCAACAAGTTTACAAAAACTGCTAGTAGAATGAAAGCTATATGTTCCAGGGTTTCTGTAGAATGCACTTTTTATTTCTTGCTATTTTTTATTTTTTTAATTTTTTTTTAGCAATAAGGGGACTTTCCATTCTTTTTAAAAGATTTTTTTCTTTGGGAAAGTCTAATCGAATATATAGAGATGGGAAAACTGAACCAGACAATATTTCACTTGTTTTTTGTTTGATAGTGACATAGGTACTTTGAACATTTTCTGTGGTTTCCATGAGAGTAGAATGTGTCGTGAAATTTTGAGATCATATTGGTTGGGAATATGTACTAATGAAAGAGTCTGAGTTATATTTAGCAGTCCTCCATTTTCAGTTTTAGTAAATCCTTAATTTCTAGTGTTAATTAGAATGTATTTATTCACTGGGAATGTAGTGATAAATACATATTGTTACCCAACTGAACAAGGTCTAAATGAATGCCCAGTAGTTGCCAATCAAAAGACAACTCTGAGACGATTGTAGGAGAAGGAATTTTATTGCAAACCAGCAAGAAGGATATACTTCATATGTCTTTATTAGGGAAAATAATAAATAAACATCAAGGTAGACTTCATCATTGCATATATAGGTAGGGACATTCTAGCACACATGATGTCAGAAAACATGGCTATACACAGATCATATATTCAAAATTGTGGAAAATCTCCACCTCTGGCCTGGGATACAAAGTAAATACTGATTATTTAACTGAAAAAATATGGTTACCACTTTTGAGTCCTTATTTGTGCCAGGTACTATGCTAAGTCACTTAAGCACATTTAAAAAATTATTCCTCCAAAATCCAGTAGGGTAAATATAATTATCTTCCTTTTACAAATAAAAAAAATGTGGGGCTCAGGGAAATTAAATAACTTTTCTGATGTCCACTTTTCCACTTATCGGCAGAGCTAGCTTTGAATATGTGATCTACTGAACTTCAAAGCCATGCTTTTAAACCCTAAAAAAAGAGCAGGTTTTGAAAAAAATAGCAAATTTAACTTTGGACACTTCAAGTTTGCAGTTAAGTCTCCAAAATCATGAGGGGTGTTTGCTGATTATAACACATACCTTTGTAGCTTCAAATCTTTCTTGATGTAGATTCTTTGATTTGAGCCAGACATAAACTCTTGATCACAGGTTCGATGTAGTGGCCTTGATGTTGGTGTTGCTCACTGCTAATGATAGACCAGAATACAGGGACATATCAACCTTACACTCAGGAGCTATGTCAATATTCTAATCAGTTATCATGGCCAGTCATATGATGGGTGTAATTTGATGCATTTTGAAGGTATACATGTCTCCTTCCACTTTTTCTTAATGCTATTGAGCTTCATATGTTATCCTAGTACTTTTTAAAAAAACATTTTCTTTTATAAACTGTTTTTTCTTAATACTTTTTACATAATCAGTCCATATAGTTTCTAAAGGCATTCTATAATATTTGTTTTATGAGTCAGTTACAAGAGAAATACAAGTCAGTTGTAGAAAAATTAGAAAATAAACAAGCATAGAACAAAATAAAAATCACACATAAACCCACCACTTGAAGGTAAGAGCTATTAACATTTTATCTAATTTCTTTCAGCTTTTCAGTGTGCATATATTTGTACATAATTGTGATAATTTTTCACTTATAATGAGAAAATATTATTCTTCATTATTAAACATCTTGGTATACACCAATTCTGATGTTTTCATGATGGTTTATTCTGTCCATCTTACAGATGAAGAAATTGAGGCTCAGAGAACTTGAAAAACTTCTCTAAATATGTAACAAATTTGACTCTGCCCTATACACCATGTGACTTCTCAATTTGGCAAGGAAGATTCATAAATAGCCATACTAGATTATACCATATGGGAAATTTTTTAGGGGAAGCTCAAAAGGCTGTAGGGGTTTGAGGCAGAAGATAATATGGTGAAATTACGGAAGGTTTTATGGAGCAGGTTGCATCTGAGATAGGTCTTAAATAATGAGCAGTAATTTGACATTGGAGGAAGACATTTAAGAACAGGGGACAGTATGAGCAAATGGATGATGGCAGAGAAGCTGAGAACCTATTTGGGAAATTGCAATTAATTCAATTTGGTTTACTTTGGGGCTTTTAAGAAGTTATGGCAAGGGATAAAGTTGTAAAATAAAAGGTTAGGAGAGGATTGAACTGAAGTTCAGATACTTTGTAGATGGATGAGTAGGAATGGCACTATATCTTTAGGAAGATTATGCTAGAAGCAGGGTAGTGGGCTGATTGAAGGGAAAACATGACAGAAAGACCACTGATTCAGTGTAAACTTATTGAACACTGTAATGTACTGGATGTATCAGCTAGAATACAACAGATAGTTTCTAATTTGGAAGGCAGCTATGCTCACCACTATACCACCAACGTCACTAGTTTCTAATTTGACTGGTTGGAGAAAGGTGATACTAAAAATGAGATCTGGGGACAAAAATCCAGATTTGGATGTATTGAGTTTGAGTGGTCCAGAACTCAGGTGGGTCTTCAGGCTGGTGCTTCAGGGAGAGTGCAGGGATAGATGTCATCACATTGGAAATTTGATTGAGGTGATCATGGTCAATATTGATACTGATGAATGGTTGATATAAGTATGGGAATTGATGAGATTGTGGAGGAAGAAATTGCAGATAAATACATTTTTTGAGCATTAACTACTAATCAAGTACTGTTTCATAAGTATTATCTCATTTATTCCTCACAACAACCCCATGAGATAGGTACTATTACCACTCCCAGTTTAGAGATACCTCCATTTTATAGATGAAGGAGTTAAGGTCCAGAATCATACAGCTAGAAAATGTTATTAATAGATCTGGGATTTGACATCAAGCGGGCTGACTCTAAACTTATGCTCTTAGGCCCTAGTTTATGCTGCTCTCCAAACGAGAGAGAGAAAGAGAAGACATTCTGATAAACATCAACAAAGGGGAGAAATATGAAAGAGCCAGTAAGAGAGCTAAAAAAGAAACAGAGAAGCCCAAAAAGGCTGTGAGCAGGAGAATGGGTAGGCACAATGTCAGATATTACAACCATTTTATATTTATTGAAAGGTAAATCACTGTTAGTATAAAGTAGGTGTCAGGGGAACACTAAGTCTGCATCTTCATGGTTTGAAGTAGGTTCTGTTTTGTTACTTAGCCAGGAAGAATATTCAGAAGAAATATGGTTATTAAGCCTTCCATTGCATTAATTGACTCCACATTTTTTTTCTAAAATGTGTCAAAAAGCCACAAAAAATAAAAAGTTGATACTTTGACTGTTTTATGCATTTAATAATAACATTTTCAGCTTTGAATATAAATGGCATTATTTTTATTTTAAAGTTTTGTTATTTGGTAATAAATTCACTATTATATTGAATCTGAGTGAAAAAAACCTCAAAATATGCTAAGTGGCCTCAATTAGTTTTAAGTATAGATAAATTAGAATTTAATGGCATTGATGACATAAAAAGTTTATTACAAAATGTTATACAATATGGCCTACAAAACATCTTTGTTGTTGATAGTGCAAGCCACAGGAAAACATATTAAAAGTCTTACAAATGGAGAAGAGATTTTTTGAGTTTGTTGGATAAACTCAAATGCCACAGTCAGCAGATGGAAATACTCATTTGGATATATCCGAAAGTCATAGCAAAAGGGTTAAGGCAACTAGTAGCTGATTGGTTGATAATAGCCTGTGCCTACATTTAAATATTTTTAGCCTGTCAATACCAAGACTAATTACTAATCAATGTAAATTTGATATAAACATACCCTATAATAATTTAGAATAGCTGGAGGACTAATTCATTTGAGTTAGACAGAAGTTTGACCCATATGCTTTTTGCTAAAAAGAAATATGTTTACTAATTTAGAGTGTGGACAGAAAACTACAACTGAAATTAAGTTTAACAGAATTGTGCCAAATTAAGCACATGTAAAGGAATAGTTACAAATATCTTACAAGTATTATTTCAGTGGTTTAAAATGAGTGAACTTGTAATTCCAAAACCATTTTTCTCAAGACTATATACTCTTAAGGCAATTCTATAAGAATTTACTGACCACTATTATGGACTTAAGCTATGCTAGGCAGAGAGTGTTATAAGAGGGGCATTTATTTATTTATTGAGAACTTACTCCGGGCTTGGAACTGTGTTTAGCACTGAAGGTATAATGGTAAGTAAAATGGAAATGGTCCCTGACCGTCTGGAGCTTCTGGTCTAGTGGGGGTGACAGACATTGATTAAAAACAGACACACAGATATAAGTATAATAGTACACACACACACACACACACACACACACACACACACACACAATTTATTTATTTATTTATTTATTTATTTATTTATTTATTTATTTATTTCTGACTGACTAATCTGAGTACCATGTATGATCTTTTTGAGCAATAAGATTTATCAATGAGAGGATTAAATAAAATGGCATGCAGAAAATAAGCTACATTTCTTAGAATGGTGTTTATATAATTAGTTTGTTTAGTAATTCCTCTTTTCATATATAAAATAAAAAGTATCCTAAACACTAATAAAATTATTATACCATCTTAGTTTTCATCTGACTTTTTTCTTTAGTCTGTCTCTCACTTTTCCTTTGCTTGTAAAGCTGTATAATTGTGATGGTGACTTGTAGATTGCAGGATTATTCTAGTGGCAAGAGGACAAAGAAAATGGAGCAACGAATCATTTTAATAAAAGAGATTCTAACACCCCAATTTTAAATCTGATTTGAGTGTTTTAAATGATGTGTGTGTGCAATCTCCATCATAGGGATAGGTGGGTATATTATAGTAAGTAGCTGAGCTTCCTTTAGATACTTATTAAATTGAAATCTTTCAAGACCAAGATCAATTCTACAGTGTTAAACAACCTGAGTGACCATTGCAGTGCCAAGTCACTATGGACGTTCAGACTGGTAATCCATACCAACATCGACTTCTAATGTTGGTTTGTACTGTGCGTTTGTCTATATATGAAATGTCAGAAGTGGTTGTATTTTTCTATGAAATTGAAAATGTTTGGCAACTTGCTTTTTATTTCATTTTCAAATGCTTTTCAATCTTCACACTGGGAGCCTGTGCTCTTAGCCTAGGACAGAACATGTGGCAAAAATCTGGCAAGACTTTTTCAGAGGAAAAGGTGTATTAGTTACAAAGAAAAAAAGAGAAAGTATCATAGACTTTAGAAATAGAGAAAATTCTAAAAGAAAGACCATTTTGAAAATAAAAATAACAGTTTATTCTGAAATGTAAATGGAAAATACATATAATTTCTAAAATTAATTTATTGTTCCTTAGAAACTATTTGGTCAACATTTTTTACTATGTAAAATGAAAAATTTTGTTTATTTTACATGATGAGGGTAATACAAAGGAAACAAAAAAATAGTCTATGGCAGAAGAGTATTAAAAAGAATAGTTAATTAGGTGGTAAGTTTAGAATAGTAAAGAAGAACATTTATTCTAATAATAATATTTATTAGTAGTTACTATCTCTGGCTTGTAGAACATAGTTCTTATGACAATTTACTGACTAGAGCTATAGAATGGCTTTTCCTATGAATCAGAATTTCTTGAGGTACTAGAAGATAGTAAAAACAAAAACCAAACACTAAAAACCAAAAGAATGTGGTTATTAAAATAATTGTGATGGAATTTCACATGCCCTCTAATTTCCCTATTGGCTATTTCACCTAGGTTGTAAGTTCTAAAGTGAAGAAATGGATTGTTTTTATTCTATTGAAAATTCCTCTGAAAGAATAGGAGCTGTTTCCTGATTTCTAATTTATTTATTATTTTTCTGATTTCTAATTTAAATTCTTATGTATATTAACTATAATTTCAAAAAAGTGCTGCTTTACATAACACATATCACACATATACCCAAAGAGAAGCAAGAATGCAAATCCTTGAAAGAAAAAGAGCAACTTATTACTGTGATTTAAATTTTAGTATAGTGTATAAACTTAGTGAGGTACTATTAGAAGAAAGTGTTTGCCTAGTGGGTTATTTATATTGATGTGTACTGTACATATGTTACTATGTACACACAGGAAGGGTATTGGATGCTAAGAGACAAACTTAGGTGTGCTATAGTAGATTTTGCTTCATAAAGTTTTTAAATTTTTAAATTGATCTACTTAAGTGCCAAAAGCCTTAAGACTTTAATTATATTTAGGAGGTTAGTTACCATCTATTTTTGCCCTAGGACAACTATCCCTTCCTCATTTTCACTCACTTAACAAATAGTTATTTGAGTGCCTGTTAGGGCCAGATGTTGTTCTTGGTTCTGGAGACACGACAAGCAAACAAAACTGACAAAAATTCTTTTCCTTTACATTCCAGAGATGGTTTACATTCTAGAGAAGCAGACAGTTAACATAGGTAACTTAAATATATAGAATGTTATTTGGTAATTCGTTAAAAAAAAGATGGGGAAGTAAGAAGTGTGAAAGCAGGGAAAGTGAATGCAGTTTTGAGTAGGATGGCCCAGGGAGGGTTCACTTAGAGGTGACATTGAGAAGAAAAGAGAGTGGGTCATGGAGGCATCTGTGGAAAGAAACTTTCCAGGCAGAAGAAATAGCAAATGCGAAGACCCCTGAAGGAGCAGGAGCAGGTCTGCCATGTTTGAAGGTCAGCAAGGAGGCCAGGACAGCTAGAGTGCCTGGGAGGGAAGGAAGACTTCCAGATGGCCATGGTAAGGACTCTAGATTTCACTTTTGGTGAGGGAGGTGGTCACCGGAGGGTTTGAGCAGAAGAGCAATTTGGTCTAATTTTCATTTAAGAGATTGACTCTGTCTGGTAGGTGGGGAAGAGATGAATTATGAAGAGGGCTAAGTGAAAACAGGTTATTATAATCTCAGTGATGGCTTGGCCAGGATAGTAGTGATGGAAGGGATGACATGTTGCTGGATTAAGGGTTGGATTCTGGACATGTTCTGAAAATAGAGCTGACAGAATTTGCTGATGGATTGGATGTAGGGTTTTGGAGAAGGAGGGAGGAATCGAGGACTAATTCAAGGTTTTTGACCTGAGTAACTGGAAGGATTGAAGTTGCCATTAATTGAGGTAGAAAGACTATAGGAAGAAAAGATTTGGGGCGGGAGAAAGAAAAGAAGGTTGGAATTGGACATGTTAATTTTGAGAGCATATTATATGTCTGTATGAAAACACTGAATATGTAGTTGAATATATATGTCTGGTGCTCAGAGGAGAATGCCAGGCTGGAAATTTAAATTTGATAATTGTCAGGATGTAGCAGTTAAAAGCCTTATGACTTTCTGAGATCATGAAGAGAGTGAGTGCAGACAGAAAAGAAAAAAAATCTGAAAACTGAGCCCCAAATATTCTGAGGACTACTCTGTAAAAGGTCAACTCTAGAGGATGGGGCACTGAAACATTTTCAGCAAAGATTTGGAGGGAGTGGCCAGTGAGAGAGGAGAAAAATTAGGAAAGAGTGATGTTCTGGAAGCCATGGGAAGTAAGTATTTCTGGTGGGAATGATTGATCAACAGTAAAATATGCTTCTAATAGACTTAAGATGAAGTGGGAGAATGGTCTACTGGGTTTAGTATGGTTCAGGTCATTACTAATCTTAATAAGAAAAATTTTGATGGAGCGATGGGAACACAGTATACTTGGAATGAATTCAATAATTAATCTATTTGAAATAGAAATAGAACTAATCAATTTAAAATATCTGAGATAAAACACTCGAACTTATTCTCAATGCAAACACTTACAACATACTTTCAGATATTGGGATTAAAAACAAAACAGACACGTATTCAGCACCTACTTGTTCCAGTCCCTGCAAATGTGTTTACACGGCTGATTTTATCTGACTTTCACAATAAACCTATGAATTAGGTGCTATTACCTCCATTTTATAAGTGAAAAAATTAAAGTTTGCAAAATTTAAGGAAATTTTCTCTAAAGTCATTTAACAAGTAAGTGATAAAGTTGCAGTGTTGGAAATATTTTTGTAATACTCAAGTTGAAAAACTATTTTATTATAGTTATTGCATTTGAAAATTCAGTCTCATTCTTTAGAAACTATCATATTTTCACTTTATTCATTTCATTTACATCATGTCTTTATTTTTTCAATATTTAGCATTTCTACAATATTGAAAGTTTATAACCAGTTGCTTTAATAATTATTTGCTCATTTTTTTATTGTAGAGAATTACCCCAAATATTTCAATTTATTGACTAGATTAACATGGTCAATTTTGTTAAAATGTTATTACAGAAAATCTAATTTTCTAGAGTAATTTCTATCTTTTTTATAGAAGTTTGTTTTGAGAAACTCGATTAAATTTTTGGAAGTACATTCTTAAATGTGGAAGCCACTGAGCATTGAACATGCTCATTTCATGTTCACGGCCTCTCTGCAAGGTGAACATTATTGTCATCTACTTTCGACACATGGGGAACTGGAGGTTTGGAGAAGTTGAGTAAACTGCCCAAAGTCACAGAGCTTGTAAGTGGTGGAGTAAAAATCGACACTGTATCCTATGAAATTACACTCCATGCTCTTTCCACTACAATGTGCATATAAATTTAGTTAATTCCAAAGCTTGGCTTGAAATATTATAGTTTTCCTGCTCTGTGTAAAATTGATTACCTTCATTGGATGTACCATTGTAACTCAAACAGTTGGTACAACAGGGGTCTGCAATTTTAGGAAGCACATACACATTTTTAAATTAGAGGTGTTTTCTCTGGGAAACATGTCAGTGGGTTGATGTATTTTTTCTCTCTATCAAGATTGGCTGTACATAACCACAGAGAGGGAAAAGCAGCATTACTATTTGCTTGGCTATGTTTTTCGTAGTTGCTCATCCTTATTTAGGATGTAGCTGGGATTGCGGTTGGTAGAGAACTGTAGTGAACACAGATTCTGGAGCCTGCCATGAAATGGGCCCAGGGAGTGTGCCCATTGTCATGCAACCAAGAAGCTGAAATGTGTAAGTGGATTAATGTTGTTTTGTTTTAAAAAGATGAATATTCATACCAGTTTTTCAATCTTTTTTAGTAGGGATAAGTAAAGATAAAACTCAACTATCCTACATTTTTTCTAAAGAAATGTTCTTTTTCTAATGATACTCTTTTCTGAAGATACTCTTTTTCTGTCCTCACAGGATGCATGATTGGGAGTGGAGAGTGGGTAAAGCTATTGTTTGAGCTCCCTCTGCTGGTGATGAGTGATGCTTTTAGCAGAAGATAGATGAAGAGAGTGCAAGTAATGCTGAAAGACAGGATGACACAAACACCTTCACCATGTGGTAAATGCTAGAAAGCACACATACTCTTTTGTAAATATTTTTTAACAGCCAAATTGAGATATAATTTACATTCCATAAAGTTTGCCCGTTTAAAACATGCAATTCAACAGCTCTTAGTATAGTTATGGATTTGTGCCACCATCACCACAATCTAATTTCAGAACATTTTCATCACCTCCACCTCAAAAAACTGTCCATCTATTAGCTATCACTTCTTATCCCTTACTCAACTCTCCCTTCCCCTAGCCCCTGGCAACCACTAATCTTACTCTTGTCTCTATAGATTTACCTATTTTGGGCATTTTGTATCAATAGGAACATGTAATATGTGGTCAATGTGACTGCCTTATTTCACTTACGTTCTTTTTTTGAGCTTCACACAAATTGTAACACATACCAATATTTCAGGGCTTTTTACTGCTGAATGTTATTTTATATTTTTATACATGCACCACATCTTGTTTATCGATTCATTAGTTGATGGACATTTGGGTTCTTGTTTCTACTTTTTTGGCATTATGAATAATGCTGCTATGAACGTTAGTGCGTAAGTTTTTACGTGGACATGTGTTTTCAGTTCTCTTGGGTATATACTTAGTGGAATTACTGGGTCATATCTATATTTTTACACATTATTTTTTAATTATTTGTTGGGGTGACATTAGTTAGTAAAATTACATAGGTTCCAGGTGAACTGTTCTTCATCATCTATGTGGTGCATTGTGTTCTCAGTACCTAGAGTCAGTTCTATCTTTTGTACTTAAGAGAAAGAGAACTTAAAATTAATAAATGTTCTTATCACTTATTCATCTATTTTACTTAAATACTTTTACATTGCCTCCACTTGCTTTTATTGTTACTCAGTACTACTGTGAAATATCTTTAGTTTTTACCCATGTAAAGATGAATGGTTGGATGATGTTCAAGCTCCCACTAGTTCAAAAATACTAGGTCAGAATGAAAAAACAAAGTACTATTTTGATCTCTAGTTTATTCAATGTGACATTGTTGCAAAATGCCTTCTGGAGAAGTATACCACAGTGGCTTAGAGTGCTGACTGTGGAGTCAGACTATCTGAGTTTAGATCCTTGGTTTATCACTTTTCATTGCATAACCGTGGGCAAGGACTTAATTTTCTAAGTCTCCTGTATAAAATGGGAATAATAATAGTAGTAGTAATCTCTTGGAATTGTTATGAAGACTAAATGAGAAAAAGTACTTCATATGTGCCAGGTACACATACAGGGAACTCTAAATAAATATTGGATATTATTATGAGTCCACATTATAATAGCTCTCTGACCCTGGCAGTGGAACAATAAATAGGTCTGTAGGTATAGAGACAGTATAGCTCCTAAAGAAGGATAGGTACTTCATTAAATAGGGGCTCCTTTATAAAGCAGGAAGTGTAAAAGAAAAAAAAAACAATCAGGATGGCTGCTATTGCACTGATGTTTGCATATGCAGGATCTTCAATCTATAGCTCTATCATCAGAAGCAAAGTGCTTGGCCTTAGCAAAATTTTTGTGGGATTAAAGGGCTGAAAAATAGAATCGAATAAAGATTTTGAATGTCATATTACTTTAGCTCCCTTAAAACTTTTTTTGGGGGCCATTTACCCTATTTAAAATCTTATAAAAGCCATGGGCCCTGTCTACATAAAATGTTCATATGTGTATATACCCAAAGTTTGCATAAACTTTCATGGTAGTCAGATACTGATGCATTGAAGGCCATAGGAGTCCATGTCAATAAGTGCTGCATTAGGCATGAAGGATTATTTCTTTATGAAGTTCCCTTTTAGGCATTTTGAAATTCTTTGTTTTTACTTTAAAAAGTTTTCAGTCTCATTTTTTTCAGAAAACTTGGCAAAGTGCACATTAATCACTGTGCTTGAAACATTAACATGGCCAATTCATTTTTCCCCATCATAGTTATGAAAAGATTATATTTATAGTATTTAGGGAAATACAGCATGAGTCTTAAGTTCTTGGTACAACAGAGACAAAAAAAAAGATACTCAAAGAACAATGTGTGACTCCCAAGTACATAAAGTTGAGCTCATCTATGAGGATGCTAAGGCATCCTTATGCCTTACTTATAAAAGCCTTGAGAATTTTGTACATGGAAGCCAGGAGAGTAGAACGGAGAATGTGATGGCCTTTTCCCTATTCTGGAATAGATGTAGAAGGCAATACTGAGGGGGAAACTGTGGTCCCTTCTGAGGTATCCAGAAGCCTTAATATCTGTGAATAGTCCAAAACCTTACAGATTCTCTGAGACAATGAAGACAGAGGAGGAGAGCACCTACTTCATCTCTAGAATTTGCAGTATACCGTTGAGATCAGATATGAAACAAAAGTACTTTTAAATTTTTACATAGGCATTCATAGGTGAGGATGATACCTCCAGATTTCCCCTCTGTTCCACCTTTCTCTCCAACTACCTTTCTATTGCCTGTTTAATTCTTCTCTGCTTGCTTACTACCTCTCCAAGTCCCCAGTCCAGATGCAAGATCTGTTGTTCCTATACCTGAGAGCTCTAGTTGGAGTCACTGTCTTGTGTTGTTCTCCAAAGATATGGCCAAGTTTTAGTTCTTCACTCTTTTATTCATAAATTTAAAATGAAACTCTGACACTTCCAATTCAAGAAGCTGAATCTCCAAAATAAGAGTTGATTGAAAAAGTTGTGCAGTCATATATAAATTGAACAATTTGAATGGCTAAATATGATAAATTTACTCTCAGGAAATTGAAAATTATAAACTGCGTTTCTAATCTGCTACTGTGAATAATATGATAACCAAACATTTTATTTTATTTTTTCATGAAGGATTGGACCTGTAATGAAGGAGGCATTTCAAAGTTTGGATCACTGTTAAAAGGAAATGCCAAGTATATTAAATTATGCACTTAGCTTTCAATGTGGAGGAATGATTCCCAGATTCGATGAACTAATGCAATTCTTCAGAGCTCTGAAGTGTATTGGCAATTAAGACACTGTGCTTGGCTGTGCACTGGCTGAGTCTTTCTCCTGGAAGGCTTTGTTTCTCTACAAAACTGAAAATCCTGCCATTGATCTGTACTCACAAAACCCTGTTGATTTAAACAGAACTCCCAGAGGTGGAACAACAGCAAAATGAAGAGACTCAATTTACTGAGCTTGTGTTACAGGAAACATAGTTAATAGCAGACAGTTCCTGTTTTCATTGTTTTCCATCTAAGTTCCTACAAAATCAGATTGCATTTAAATAGATGCTGCTGCCATTGGGACGAGGTTCAGTTACACATCCCTAAAGAAATAAAGAGTTTTGTAAAAATTCACTCTACCTTGGCCTCACATATAATGAGCCTAAGTCAAGCCAAATGGATCAAGATGGATATCATGCTAAAACAGTGGTAGAATAACAACATTAAACATGTGAAACACATACCTTTTTATACTCTTTAATGTAGCCCTCAATGACCAAGGAATAATTGTTAATGGATGGAAGTTAAAAGGGAGTTTGTTTATGAGCAATCCATTTTGTCTGTTTTGGAAGAATAATACAATTTGGTTTTAAAGATTTTTGAGGAAAGAAAAAAAGAGGAAGTTGTAGGAAAAAAACTATCACCTATCATTGATCTCATTGTTTTAAAGGATCCTGGGTTTGGCAGCATTCCTGGAATTTTGCCTTGAAAGAGATGAACTCTGGCCAAACAGTAATAATGCTAATGCTAACAATGATGATGGTGATGGCTAATATTTATAGAGCACACAGTGTATGTTACAGGTCCTAGGCTATGTATTTTCTCTCTATCTAATCTCATTTAATATAATAGTTTATAATGTTTGGATTAATGGATGGTCAATTTATAATGTTTGGATTAATGGATGGTCAATTTATAATGTTTGGATTAATGGATGGTCACATAGTGTGATAGTTAAGGAAAGGTATAGGATTTTAGTTCTATGTCACTAATTAAGTGACCTCAAGTAAGTTATATCGAAGCCTTGATTTCTTAATCTGTAAGATGGCATAATAAGGTCTCATTAGTTTTTCTGAGGATTAAATAACACAGGCCAGCAGTGGAGACAGACAAACTGGTTACTTTACAAATGAGATCCGTGGGATGTGGATGGGGAAGCCTGGCAGCAGCTCATTGGAAAATTTTCTGCTCTCCTAGGACTTTGAGGACATAAGAAGTTTTGGAGGAGCTGCCCTCTAAGTGGAGGCCTGGAGTCTCAATGGGAACAAATCAGGAGAAAGTAAGGAGAGGGTTGCTAGTTTGAACAATGAGTATGTTCTTGGGGAATTTCGTTACTGCACATCTGTGAAGGAAGGGAGTAGTACTGAGAACAAGCTGGAGAGTAAGCAAGCCAGGTTCCTGAAGAGCTTCAGATGGCATTTAAGAAAGTCTGAACTTTCTCCTAGGTCAAAAAGGAACCATTGGAAGATTTTAAGTAATAAAGTAACATAATTAGATTTGCTTTTGTGTCGCATTTCACTCTCTGAGATAGAAAATACTGTCTATGACCCCACATTTGAGCAAATCCATGATATCGACCTCTTTGGTTTGGGAACTGTCATCAAGTGAGCTGACAGGTATTTGATGCCTGCTGCTCTGATTCTGGTGTAGCCTCTTATTGCTCTGCATTGCTTCCTTAAAGTGAGGTGGTTCAGAGGGCGGAAAGGAGCATCTCTGTTCACAGACATGGCTGTGGCCCATGGTGTGGGCCACACAAACACATTTGCCTATTGTTTATTTGTGGCTTATATACTTAATATATTAAGTGCAGCTGAAATTAAATCTTGGGTTGACTTTTCAATTGCTTTCTTCTGGATTGCAACCATTTACTAAGAACTGGTTAAATAAAGTGAATCATCTTCCAATGTTAACCTAAGCAAAACAATAGTAAGAAGCTTTTGTAGACATCTTGTCTCTTTTTACATGAAACCTGGCTGCTTGCTATATGAGGAAAATGCACAATGAAATCCAATTGCATATGTGATATTTTTTAGGGGGGAGTGTTATTGGTGCGTCTGCACACTTTGCATAGGAAATTGACTCTATTTTATGATCACTATCTTATACGCACTGAAGAGATCAAAAAATCATTTCTAAAAATAAAATTAGATAATATGTTTCTAGGTCATATTTTATGAAATACTTAGCAATTACTATTTTATAATATATCTGTCAGAATATCAGCACTTGCATAGTTAGAGATGAGAAAAATAAAAATTTGCATTGGACTGCATTTTGGGTGAATCAGGCATAAATGTTCCAGTCTTGTGGTAAAATTAGAAAATTGTTACTACATCCACAAATAATAAAATGCATACTATTCATAAGGTAAATAATTATTACTTAATTTTAAGAGAAATTAAATGTAAAAATATTTTGATAAAACTTTTATTGGAAAATTTTAGAATTTTTTAAAGAAAAAATATGTATAATGGAAATAAAATATATTTGCTTTGAATTGTTCGTGTAGTGACGTAGCAGTATTGGAGCATTTTATGTTTTCCTAAAGCTATTAAATCCCATCTGGTGTTTGTAAAGTCTTTTACTATCCCCTGCTGGGACAGGCAGACATTGGTTTGCATGACTGTGTGTTCCCAAAATATTTTTAAAAAGTATCTAGTGGATTTATACCAACTGTAGCAGGATGACCGAAGACAACATTTCCATTATAATGCCTTCAGAAATGGAGACAAATGTCATCAGGTCACAAAAGATCCATCAGTTTTACACTGTGTGACATTTGGGGAAGAATGTGAATGATCGGTGGTTTTTAAAAGTTGTTTGGAATTCAGCATCTTGTGTAGATATTAGTTGAAAAATATTTATAGGTTCTGAGTCAGTGAGATGCCATTTATTCCTCCATGGAATTCATTCTAGAATGTGTGGAATATTGCCTTGAACCTTAGTCATTCCAATATATTTCCTGGAAATATTGATATTTCGATATACAGGTTGTTCTGCTTTCTTAAGCAGATTTTTATTGTATTTTGACTTCTCTAAATCTCTGGAAATCAGTAAGATCTTTGTATGGAAAGAAAAATAATTTAACTCAGCAAGAATTTATTAAAAAGCTTCTATGTGCAAGGCAGTCTGATAGGCATTAGGAGAAATAGAAAAAAATTGGATGTGATCCTTATCTTCAAACAAATTAAAGTTTAGGTGGAGAGCCACATAAAAAACAAGGTAAGCTAAGTTTTAAAAAGGAAATAAAATAACAATGTTATACTAACACTGAGAAAGGGGGATTAAACCTGATAAGAAATGAAAATAAAATGTACCATGGAGAAAGCAAAACAGGTCTTAAAAGATAAATACAATTTTAATTTAAAGGACATAGTGATAGAGGTAAATTTATGTAAAGTAAGTAGTAAATTATAAAAATTATCATATTCCAAGATAAACTCATGTAGAAGTCAGAATGTAGTAAAAATAATTTGTGGATTGGCACCTGACTTTTAATCTTGGCTTTGGAACTAACAGTGTAAATCTAAGCAATGCTCAACTAACACTTATTGAGTATAATATCTCAGGCACTGTTTTAGGTGTTAGAGTTACAATGCTAAATGTGACAGGCTGTGTATCTAATAACACTTTAGTGGAAGGACATGGGAAGAAGAAAACGCAAAAATGAATAAACAAAGAAAATAGCAGGTAGTAATTAGTACTGTCAAAAAAGAAAACCGGGTAGTGTTACGCAGAGATGAAAGTGGGCTGCTTTCTGTTATGAGGAAAGTCTCATCTAAGTTGGTGACATTCCACCCGAGATGTGAAGGACAATGAACTTTCCATGTGAAGATTTGTGTGAAGTTATTTCCATAACAACAACCCTAAAGGAAAACAAGCTTAGAGTGTTACAGAAATAGAAACAGTTCTTGTTGGTTGGAGAGACGAGAGAAGAGGTTGAAGTTAGAGTTCTTGGCAGATTATCCAGGGTTTTGTCTACTGGGTAATACAATTTTTATTACCTTTTAAGTGTGGTAAGGAATGACTGAGTTGCTCAAGTCAGTTTATTTTATCGTTTATGTTTTACAACAATCACTGATTGCTGGGTTGGCACACAGAGTGAGCAAGTGTGTCAACAGGGAGATAAGTTAGGAGGCTTTTTTTGTATTAGGACAGGTAAGAAATGATGTTTATTTTGAATGGGAGGGGTAGTGAATATAAAGATATGCCTAAAGTTCTAGGATCATATATATGGACGAGGGCTGGAATTATATTTCTTTAATGTGAGAAGGGTTGTGCACTCAGAATTTGTTCCTCTGAGTCAAATCATCAACCAAAAGTTTTATCTGAAGTTTAAGAAGGTTGTATCACAATTTGCAGAAAAAATGTCCCCAGTTGTGGCAAACAGGTGACTGGTTCTTCCATCATGACAATGTACCTGCCCACACTGTGGTGAGTATTCAGCAATTTTTGACCAAAAACAGCATGACCCCCCACACCCTACCTTCCCTATTCACACAATCTCACCTTGAACAATTTATTTCTGTTTCCCTGGGTGAAAAAAGTCCCCATAGGGAAACGTCTTGCTGATGTGAAAGAGATGAAACAAAAAATGGCAGGACTAAAAGGCATCAAAATTGATGAGTTCAAAAACTGTTTTGAGCAGTGGAAAAAGCATCTCAATAGGTGTATGGCATCAAATAAAGAATTCTTTGAAGGTGACTGAAGTTTAAACATGTAAGAATAAATACATAATTTTTTATAAATAAATTCCATTTTGGGGGGTATTTCTGCTTGTATGTTTGTTTTGTTTGGTCAGCTAGGAGGGTGATAGTGACATTCACTGAGATGGGGAAGACTGGAAGATAATGGAGCCACAGAAGGCAGAACTCTGTATCTCTAACCCTGTTTTCCCAGTTACAAAATGTCAGTTTCTTTTTTTATTCTTTATTTTTTAATTACATTTGATATACAATATTATATTGGTTTCAGGTGTAATAGTGAGCCATTTGTCTAACTTATAGAATCCTCATTCTGGTATATTCGGTTCCCCTCTGACACCATACACAGTTATTACAATGTTATTGACTGTACGCCCTATGCTGCACTTTATATCCCTGTGACTGTTCTCTATGAATTTGTATTTCTTTATTTCTTCCCTTTTTTCATCCATCCCTTCAGCTCTTCTCCCATCACTTCACCAAATCTGGTATGCATCTGACACCACATGTGGTTACTGCATCATTATTGATTATATTCCCATGTTATACCCTATATCCCCATAACTATTACTTTGTAACAACCAACCTGAACTTCCAAATCTCTTCCCCTATTTCATCTCCTCCTCCAACCCTCCTCCCATCTGAAAACAAACCAAATGTTTTCTATATCGATGAATCCGTTCCCGTTCTGCTTGTTTATTTTCTTCTTTGGATTTCAACTATAAGTGAAGTCAACTTGTATCTGTCTTTCTCTGTTTGACACCCCACTCATAACTGTTGGTAGATATGTAGATACTGCCATTTCATCATTCATAGTTTTTGCTTTTCATTTTACTCTTATCTTAAATAGGTCTCTCTAACCTTCTTTGTAGTACTGGTTTGGTGGTGATGAACTCCTTCAGTTTTTCCTTGTCTGAGAAGCTCTTTATCTGTTCTTCCATTTTGAATTGTAGCCTTGCTGGATACATTAATCTTGGTTGTAGATCCTTGGTTTTCATCAGGTTGAATATTTTCTGCCAGTCCCTTCTGGCCTACAAAGTTTCTGTTGAGAAATTCACTGACAATCATATGAGTCATTCCTTATAAGTTACTACTTGCCTTTCTCTTGCTGCTTTTAATATTATCTCTTTGTCTTTAACTTTTGCTGTTTTAATTATGATGAGTGTCAGCATGGGCCTGTTCAAGTTCATTTTGTTGGGGACTTGCTGTGCTTCCTGGGTTTGTATGTCCATTTCCTTCAGCAGGTTAGGAAAATTTTCAGTCATTATTTCTTCACATAAATTCTTGATCCCTTGCTGTTTCTCTTTTCTTTCTGGCACCCCTATGATGCGAATGTTGTTAGGCTTAATGTTGTCCCAGAGGAAGCTTACATCTTCATTATTTGGATTTTTTTTCTTTTTTATTGTTCTGATTGAATGCTATCTTTACCTATCATGGATTTGCACCTCTGCTTCATCTAGTCTAGTGATTTCTTTTATTCCATTCTTCATTTCAGTTATTGTAATCTTTATCTCTGCCTGATCTTTTTTTATGGTTCCCATGTCTTTTTTTATGCTTGCTACCTCTCTGCTGAAATTATCACTAATTTCTCTGAACATTTTTATAATCATTTATTGAGCTCTCGCTCTGATAGGTTGTTCAACTCCATTCCATTTACTGTGATTTCTGCTGTTCAAATTTATGTTAAGCTGTATTTCTTTGTTTCTTCATTCTGGCAGACCTTCTGTTTGTAGATATTCTGCTCCTTAACCCGACACTCACTGCTGCAGTTTCTTTGGGGTTTGCTGCTAATGCTGGGAGAGGAGAGGTCTGAAAGAGGGGTAACCAGGGTTTACCTGGAGCTGTGGGGCAGTGCAGGCACTTTCTGTTTTTGGTTTGCACTGTGGTCTCTGCCCTGAGCCTTGGGGTCAGCTGTCCTGTATGCTGGTTGCTCAGACCCTGCTGGCTGTGGGCCGAGAAATTTGCCCAAAGGCCCCTCTCTCCTTCTTCTTCCTGGGCTGGATAGAGGTCACACTGCAGCTCCTCACTGACCCTGTTGTTTCTCCTCTTCTTGGAATCTGAGTGAAGTTGGGCTGCTGCATCTTTTGGCACCTGGTCTGGGCCTCCTAGAGCCAAAGTGAGGTCTAATTACTGTGTCTCACAACTCCTGCCTTTGGGCCCTCTTTTCTCTGTCTTGCACACTGAGAGAGGTCTGGGATGCTCACCTGTCACCTTCTTCCTTCTCCCTCCCCCCATCACAGATCCAAGTGGGGGCCATTGTGCGGCCCACATGTCCAAATGTTTCCTTTGTTTGCTCCTCTGTCCACCTGCAGGTACTTCGATGTGACGAGTGAGTCTCTTAGCTGTGTTCGTGCATTGTGTAGGGAATTCTTAGTTGAATTATAGATGTTTTATTTGTTGTAATCTCCAGGAGAGTTTGTCAGGGGTCCCTCTCATGCTGCCATTTTGTTGTTCCTTATTAAATGTCAATTTTAACACCTAGCTTACTAGGTTGTCGCTTTTGTAAGAATTAAATCAAATGAAGGAACAAGCATACAGTACAACTAAGGACTCAGAAGTTGCCAGTTACCTTTTCTATATCAAATAACAACTTGAAATAAACAGTTCCAAAAAAAAGAAGTAGAAATAACTTACACATATTTTTCATTACTCCAGACTTCAATAAGTAGTGTTTTAAAAAATTCTCATTTCATATGTTATATCAGAACTGATTCTGAACATGATCACCTTATACTTCACGTTGGCTGTGATTGCAGTCAGGAAATGTTCTGTTGAGGCAGTGTCTCCTGGAAGGGAATGTAAGTGGAGCCATGACTGTTGCATCTGAGGTTCTATAAGACATTATGGAGCCCAATGGTGAGGAGTGTGAGTTGTTTTTTATGCACCGGAAAGGATATCCCATTTGAAGATATGCTTGTAATGGGTGAATTGGACTGTATTATTATGCCAACAGGCCTTAATTCTATCCTAAATTACAATGGGACACTTATGTTACTCTAGTAGATGGTTCTGTGGTTTCGAACTGCAACAGAGTAATTTCTTTAGCAAGGCAAGCTCATCAGACTTACATCTTGGGGGATGACTCATCTTCTGGCATCATAGTCACATTTATTGAAAACAAATAGTTTCACCTAGGACCTCCAATAGTCCTCTCAATCCCCACCTCAAAGTTGTTCCAAGTATGGTGACTGCAAGCAGTGAGGGATGAAGTAAATCTATAAAGGCTTGCTATAGAATTTTAAACAATGTAGCACATTGGAAATAGCTGAAAGGCATCTTTAGACCAATTTGACATCCAATAATTGAGTTATAATATCTTACAAGCCTTGAAGTGAAAGAGGTAGAACCAAAAATTGTGATGAGGTAAACTAGAAAACACTGGGAACTGCACAAAATTTAAGATGTAAAATATGGAGGCACCAATTTATTTCTTTAACTAATATTTATTCAGTACCTAATATGTGCTATGTACTGGGGGCTGGGGGAACAATAAGACCAATTTTTTTTTTTTGCCATCATAAAGCATATAGTCTGGTGCAAGCGACAAAAGATAAAAAGTTAATAAACAAATTTGTAATATAATGTAAGGCAATATTAAATGTTTTGAGAAAAAATAAAAAAGTTATAAAGGGGATAGAATGAGAAGGGTTCTATTTTAGATAAAATAGATAATGCTTCTCTGAGAGGTACCATTTGAGCTATGTGAGTGAGAGAGCCACCCATTGTAATACTTGCAGGAGCAGAAGAAACAGCATAAGAAAGGCTCTAAGCTGGGAGCCAGTATGGTTTATAATTTTCAAGTGGGAGAAAGGAGGCTAGTGTAGAGTGGGAAAAGCAAGGAAATGGGTTTGGAGAGAAAGCCAAGGGCCATATTATGAAAGGCATGTAAACCTAAATGAGATGTTGGATTTTATTTTGATTGTGATAAAAAGCCACTGGAAGGTTTAAATATGGAAATGACATAACCTGGCATGTTTTTGTCCATAATTCACAGGAATGGAAACAGAGTATTGGTTATAAGGCAGTTGTAGTATAATAGAAGTAATTGGATTTGGAATGTATTTTGAGGGTAAGTCCAACATAATTTGCTAGTGGTGTGGGTATGGGATATGGAAAAAAAAGGAAGAGACACTAGACTTGGGGTCTTAGTCATAGAGTAAATGGTGGTGCCACTTACTGAGATGTAGATCTCTGAGGAGGGTAATTAAGAGTCCAGTTGTATTCTTGTTACTTTGGAGAAATGCTTGCAATATCTAAATATTGATGTCAAGGAGGCAGTTAGGTATAAAACCTTGAATTTAGGGAAGAAGTCAGGACTGGGGACAAATCTGGAAGTCCTTGGTTAATGTAGGTGATATTTGATAAGATCCCCAAGAGAAGGAGTATAAAGAGGAGAAACAGTGTGAGAACTAAGTTCTGAGGCATTCCAGTGTGTAGAGATCAGGAGTGGGGAAAAGGAGTAAACAGGAGAGACCAGTAAGGTAAGAGAAGGACTAGAAGATTGAAGTCATGGAAGTCCAGTGAAAGAAGCTCTTTGAAAAGAGGGTGGTCAACTAAGTTGAACGTCTGTAAGAAGTCTTGAGGACTGAGAACTAACCACAGACTTGGCAATGCAGAACTCACCAATGACCTTCACAATAGCAAATGTAAAAGTTATCTTTCTAGTCCACAGTCCCCAGACACAAGAAGAGATAGGAGGGTATAAATTGGAGAGAAAGCAGAGTGATAATCGAATTCTAATTGAAGAACTAGTAACAGGGCTAGTGAGCCTACCCACAGGGTTGGACTGAGGGCAGGGAAGTAGGTAGGAGTACTATCTTTGGTTGGTTAGGGAATAAGCATGTTAAAATAGTGCTTTATTTGTCTTTATTTTTCTGTATCTCAAGGTCTGATCAATGATGTTTCAAATATGTATTGAACTGACTGATCTTTTGCTTTCACATTGCTTCTCAAATATCTTTTTATTATAATATCATGATAACCCATTACCTGTCTTCAAAAAGTGGTTAATTTTTGTCACATCTGAAAAATGTGTTAAATAAACAGTTGGTTTCTCTGCTTTCTCTGATTGGGAGTGTGATTGGTACTGATTTTTGTGCATTGAGAAGAGGTATGAAGTGAATTACGTGTTAAAAGGACACTGATGCCAGGTCCCAGCAGCTTGGGTGGCAGGAAGAGTGGCAGCAGCCAAGCAGCCCAGCTTCCTGAAGGTTCTCCGTGCTCTGCAGCCCACAGGCACTGGGTGGCGAGGGCCCCGCAGCCACAATGCCCAAGAGGAAGGTCAGCGCTGCCAAAAGCCTGGCAGAGGAGGAGTCCAAGAGGAGGTTGGCAAGGTTATCAGCTAAACTACTTCTGCAAAAGTGGAAAAGAAACCAAAAAACGGCGCAGGAAAAGAAAAATCTACCAACAAGAAAGTGCAAACAGAGGGGAAAGGGGAGCAAATGGAAAACAGGCCAAATTGGCTCACCAAAAAGCTAAAGATTTACTTGCAGAAAATTGAGACAGTAAAAATGAGGAGAGTCCAGCTTCTGAGGAAGCAGGACAGAAGCCCTCTACTTCCCTTTAGATAACTTAGTGACTTAAATGTATTAAATTATGATTGATAAGATTAATGAGATCTCTTAGATAATAGGATAAAATATAGGAGTGAATGATGGAGCAAGGCAAATTTAAGAAGGAAAACACAAAATCAGTGTAACTCTTGGGCTGACCTAGGAGTCTATTCTAGAAATGCAAAACCATTGACTTTTAACACTCTTTATTTTTATTCTAGACAGATTTTATTTTTTTTGTACTAAATTAAAGATATTTCTTTTAATATTTATTCTACTTTATTCTATCCTTCAAAGGTTTTCTACATCTATTGAATATAGGTGATATATAATGAAGCATGCTGCATCCTTTAGAGCAGCAGTGTCCAACCTCTTGGCTTCTCTGGGTCACACTGGAACAAGAATTGTACTGGGCCACACATGAAACACACTAATGATAGATGATAAGCTAAAAAATAGAACAAAACAAAACAAAACAAAACAACAACAAAAAAACAAGTTTGCAAAAAAATTTCATCATGTTTTAAGAATTTGTGTTGGACTGCATTCAAAACCTTCCTGGTCATGCCTGTTTTAGAGTCAAGTAAGTGTGCTGCACCTGTTAAGAGTTAAATTTAAAAGTGAGGGCATGAAGCAGCAAGTGATTTTCTGCTTTGTTCACAAAGGGGTACTGCTTGTATTCTTCCCCCTCAAAAAAGAAAGAAATTTATTATTCCAGGTAATAAACTGCAATTTCATTATACAAAACTTTTATCAGAATTCATTATAAAGTGAGTTAATTAAAACCCCTTCCCTAAGTAGAGTGCCAAAACTATTCAATGAAAAAAGAAAAATCTTTTCAACAAATGGTGTTGGGAAAAATGTATATCCACATGCAAAATAATAAAGTTGGACTCTTACCTTAAACCACATATAAAAATTAACTTGATATGGATCAAAGACTTAATTGCTAAAAATATAAAAATCTCAAAATCTTCATAACATTGGATTTGGTAATGAGTTCTTAAATATGATGTCAAAGGTACAGGAGACAAAAGGAAAAATAGTAATTTGAATTTTATCAAAATTAAAAATGTTTGTGTATCAAAAGATGCTACAACAGAGTAAAAAGGCAATCTATGAAATAAAGAAAATACTTCTAAATTATGTATCTGATAAGAGATCAATATCCAGAATATTTGAAGAACTCTCACAAGTCAACAACAACACAACAACCCAGTTAAAAAGGGGGGAAAGGACCTGAGTAGTTATTTTTCTAAAGAAGATTTGCAAATGACCAATAAGCATATGAAAACATGCTCAACATCACTGATCATTAGAGTATGCAAAAAAACCCCTCATGAGATACTATACATTAGGATGGCAATTATTAAAGAAAATTCAGAAACAATTTTAAGGATATGGAGTGCAGTAATGGTGGGAATAAAATGGTGGAGCTGCTATAGAAAACAATACGGGAGTTCCTCAAGAAATTAAACATAGAATTACCATATAATCCAACAGTTTCATTTCTGAGTATATACCCAAAAGAACTGATGGCAGGAACTGGAATAGATTTTGTATGCCCTTATTTATAGCAGCATTATTCTCCAGAGCTGAAAGGTGGAAGTAACCCAAGTGTCCATTGATGGGTGAATAGAGAAATAAAATGTGGTTCACATGTTTTTATACAATGGATGTATTATTCAGCCTTACAAAGAAGGAAATTGTGCAATATGTATAACATGGATGAATCTTGAGGACATTCTGCTAAGTGAAATAAGTCAGTCACAAAAAAATAAACATTGTATGATTCCACTTATATGGGATATCTAGACTAGTCAAATTCATTAACAGAATTCCTAGATAATCTAATCCTTGTTTTTGTTTTTTATTGAGATAGCAGAGAGGGTTTATTAGTCACATGTTTAATCTTTATAAAAAGCTTTTTGTGAATGAGTATGCCAACCTTTTAATCCTTCCAAGGCATTAGCATACATACTACACACACATAAATACTTACTGAGGTATGATTTATATATAAAAATTAATAAATATTAAGTAAATATTTTGGTGGATTTTAACAAGTATATGCATCCTTATAACCACCCCTCAGATCAGACTACAGAATATTGCAATTCTCTTAACATTTTTTTTCCTGCCTTTTCAGTCAATACCCTCAGCAATTCACCAGAGGTAATGATTATTCTAATTTCTATCACCATAAATTAGATCAGTCAGTTCTTGAACTTTACAAAAATAGAATTATACAATGTATATACTTTTTTGTGTGTAATTTCTTTGGCCCTAAGTAATATTTTGAAACTCATCTCAGTGTGTGTATATACCTTTTCCATTGCCAAATAGTATTCCATCAACTATATTTCGAATGTGAAGCCAACAAGATTTTCTGATGGATTAGATACAGAATGTGAAGAAGAGGAGAATCAAAGATGACCCCAAGGTTTTTGACCTGAACAACTAATATTGTTATTAACTGAGGTAGGGTAAACTGTGAGGGGAACATGTTGAGAGGTGAGGAGGTTAGAATATCAGGCACTCAATTTTGGACATGTAAATCTTAAGATTATATTGGCTGTCCAAATAGAGATATTGAATAAGCAGTTGCATATACAAGTTTGGTCTTTAGAACTAGTGATATAAATCTGAACACCCTCAAAATTTTTTTTTTTTTTTTTTTTTTTTGCTTTTTGGTATGTGGGTAGCTCCCCGGCTGGGAATCGAACCCGGGCCGCAGCGCTGACAGCACCAGCGCCGAAGCCTTAAGCTGCTACACCACCAGGGAACTCCCTGAACACCCTCAAAATTTTGATGAATTTTAAAGCCCTGGAAGTTGAAGTGATCAATGTATATAGAGAAGTCTGAAAATGGAGTACTGCAATACTTCTATTAAGTGTTAAGAGATGGGAAAGTTGAGGAGGAATCAGCAAAGGAGACTGAGAAGGAACAATCTGTGAAGAAAGAGGAAAACCAGAAGTATTTCTACCCTGAAAGCCATCTTCACATTCTATAATTCATATGACAATGCTAAATATTTATTTTTTATTTAATTTATTTTAACAAAAATAATCTTTGTGGTTTTTAAAAAGTTTATGAACAATTGCATTAATAATATTTCAGGAATACAACTAGTGAATTGGTGGCTATTACAAAAGTGGTCAACCAAGTGTATCAGTGATAATTTTGAAATGACAAAGGAGCTATTAATCAATATTTTTATTACTTTGGGTTTCAATTTTCTTCTTGGGCTTTATTAGACCATAAAACTGAGCTTCTCTCATAAGAAAATTGGCCTTGGAAAGCTTCACAGGAAATAGATGATAAAACTAGAGACCCAAGAAAAATATCTCAAATACATATAACACCAAATAAGGAAAAAAAAATCTTGTAATTACACACAACAAACAGGCCATGTTTAAACATCCCTCAACTTTTAGAGAAAGTAAGGAGTTTCTCTTTGAATATCACCTTAAAAATTAGGCTTTAACTAAAATATTCAAAAGATGCCCTTGGATAAGCCAGATCTAGGCTAATTTCCACCCAGATATCCACTGTTAGTCAAGTGACATTTCAGTTGTTTTGAGCTTCACCTAGGAAATTATTGTCAGTTCTGTTCATGTCATTGCTGGCTTTGGTTTTATAATAAGAATAAATGACTCCTAGAACTAGATGGCTTCCATGAAATTTTTTTTTTTTTTTGTATTTAACATGCCAGGTCTGCATTAACTTTATTCAATCAAGATTTTCACAAAAATTATCCCCAAAGTAATATAAATTTAGACACTTTAAAAAAGTCCAGATATGAAATTTCAAGAAAATTTTGAGTTCCATCTAGAATCAATACTAAGTCAAAAACTGAACCAAATCTACAAATCATAATTACTACTTTTCCTTCACAAATTAATTATATTTTCTGAAACAGGTTACCAATTTAATTGTCCTTTCTTTGATATCTGGAATTGTTTTACTATAGTTTACAGTTTTAAGTTTGTATTTATCCCAAATGTCTTATAATTAAAAAAATAAACCCAGAAGCAATAACCCTTAGTTACAGAAGAATTCCATTTAATAAATGCAGAAGAAATGAGAGAAATAGAAAGTCACCATTAGAACTCCACAGTAGTATCTGACACGAGATCTGCGAATGCATACGAAAATAAGTGGACAACAGTTTAAACAGAAACAGGACATTTGCATAGTCTCAAAGTATCTCCAGCAAATATTTAGTCATCACAAAGAAAACATAGTCATTTTCTGTAAAGAATCCTAGCAGACACCACGTTAGGTAGTGATTAAGGTTAACAACACCAGAAATACATTACATCAGGAGTCATAATATACTGTCACAGACTGGAGAACACTACAGAGACACGACTAAATACAGAGTGGGATCCTGAATTGGATCCCGGAATAGTACGTATAAAAGGACATTAGTGAAAAGGCTAAGAAAATCTCTACTTTTTAAACTCTCTACTTTAGTTAATAGTATTGTAGCATGGCTAATTTCTTAATTTGACCAAAGTTCTATGGTTATGTAAGATGTTAACAAAAAGTGAAGTTGAGTAAAGAATATACAAAACACTATTTTTACAGTTCTTTAGGTGGTCTAAAATTATCTCAAATTTAAAAAAATACATGTTAGAAAACATACAGACACATATACATATGTTCATAATATGTATGTGTATATATATAAATCAAGACCATGGCACTCAGTTAAATAGTATCTGGCACTCAGTTAAATAGTAGTGTTCGCTCCTTAATTAGACACTGCTTTATGTTAACTTAACTTTAAGGGTCTCCCTCCCTCTTCTAAATTTTTAGTATCAAGTACCATTTTCTAATTTTCATAGAAAAGCCTTTTTTTAAACATTCTTCTATTACACCCAAAGTTAAAATCCTAGAATAAAGTTATCACCATCTTATAAAATCACTCATCTCAATCATAACATGCAGTCAATATTTTTACTTCATTTCTTATCATACAATATATATTGGTTTTGTTTGTTTTTATAAGGAGAGATGACTGATTTATTATCACTAATAGGCCTGGCAATAAAACACAAAACCAATATCACCTGGATAACTTGTTAAGAAACAGTTGTTTTTCCAATAACAGATTCTGTATACTAGAACTCACTTCAGGTATAAAAAGTAAGTTATTTACCTTCTCTTCTATACAATATCCCGGCTAAGACCCTTAAATTTGGCTCTACAATGACTGTTATTAATAGTAATAAATAGCTTTTTATAAAACAGGCAACACTTTTTATGCAAGTTATTCTAGGGAAATAAAGATAAACATCAAATCTACCTTTAAAAGAAAAAATAATTTCCCTAACTATGGCTGATTCATTCCCTGAGCATGAATTCTCTTTTACTCTCACTGTTTTGACTATAAACTGAGCTGAAATCTGCTCATAGGGATCTTGATGGTGAAACTAGTATTTAGATGGAGAATTGCATTTCCATTTCCAAATAGTTGTACTTATTACTTTTATTTCTATCCACTGTGGCATTAATTTTTCATGATATTTTTCACAATGCTCCATATAAAAGCAGCACTAGTGAAAATATAATCAAAGAAAAAAAGAATATTTTAAAGTGGATCTTTACCCAAATACAATACAAGAGCAAAACAAAAACAAACACAAAAATGCCACAAACATTTTCATTCCTATGCCCATGCCATTTCCAAATTTGCCTTCCACTATTAATAAAAAATAGAAGTGGTAAAACTCTAACTTAATGATCTATACAGAAAAGGAGACAATCTACCTCAGGAATTCACTACACATTGCAATATATTCAAGTGGTGAAAAGATAAAAAGTCAGAAATGCCATACTATCTGGCTGTCAATATAGTCTCTTGAATAATTATATTAAACATATTACTACAAAATATACCAAGAAGTAGAGAATAATACTGTATTTGTGAACTGCAAATAACAAAACAGAACAAGAGGTCCAACAAGGCTAAAGTTCACGCTATAATTACACATGAAGTGTATGTTGAAAGCAGTCACGATGTACAAAAATGTGACATGTATTCCAGGTGTTCTAAAAAACAGTTTGTTTCAAATTATATCCAGTCTCATCTGGTAGGTTTCTGATAAGCCTGTTACATAAAGTGTATTTCCCTCCTGCTGATAAGCAGCGTGCAGATATCCATAAATTTCTTAAGGAGTGAGTCTACTTGGCAATATTAATTTACTCCATAGTTTCCTATTACATTCACTGGTCTGAAAACCGAAAACAACTCATAACAAAAATGTTTTTCCAAGTCCTTTACCACATTTTTCAAGTTTTGAATCGCGAGAAAGTTGGAATTATTGCTTCTTGTCATCAACAGGCATTTCAAAAAGAAGGTAATTAACCAAAATCAAGAGTTCTTTGGTCAAATTAGTAGCAGGTTTCCCCTTTGTTCTAAATCCTTTCATAATCCTTTCTTTTCCAATTTTTTCCAGTATGGCCTGAATTTTACAAACAGCCTCTTTCCTGGTCTGCCGGACAGAGTCCTGGCCCCCAGTTTCAACTGAATCCAGTTTCAGAAGTTCCTTGGTTAGCATCTCTTCCAGAAGCCAGTACGCTTTGTCTGTCTTTTTTCCTACGAACTCTTCTACTTCTTGTTCAAGATACTGGACCTTCTCCAACACGTGTATAATTTTTTTAATACTTGGGGGAGTACCTTTCTCTGCAGGTAAACACTCTTCCGGAAGATTATTACTTTGCTCTTGACTGCTGGGATTTTCGCTGGCATTACCGTACAGCTGAGGCTCAGCACTATATTGGACCTGGGAATCCCAGAGACCTGAATTATCACTGTTCATGGTTCCCGAGGACTCATATGGGTTGACGTTGTAAGGGAAGCTGTGCCGGTTCATGCCTTGATCTGACTGGCTGTAGGGGTATGAGGAATCCTTAGGCTGCTGTGGGGGAGGTGAAGGAGGGGACTGAGGAGAGCCGCTGCTAGGCCATGGTGAAGTGCTTTCACTCAAGTAGAGATTCCCAGGTGGTGCTGAGGGCACAGTCGAAGGCCAAGGGTAACGGGTTCCCATTCCATAAGCTCTGGGAGATGCCCATGAGTCCTCTTGTGTTTGTACAGATGGTCCTGGTTGTGGAACACTATGATTACCATTCCCATAAGGATAAAGGGGCAGGGTCATTCCAGGGTTCTGTGAAGCAGGATAGCCTGGGACCTGCCCCCTAAGAGCAGGTGTTTCAGTCTGGCAGTCCCGCTGGGGATACATCCAACGAGAGACTGGGTTTGGGCTGTTGCCAGGTGAATGGTAAGTGTTTGCAACCTCTGTGGAGTAATTGGTCTGAGTATATCCAGGTGTATAATAAGCCCCAGAGTATGAGGCAGTGTTTGCGCCAGGGCCAGCTGGGTATGGTGAGACATATACTCCATTTGTATAAGAATTCAAACTCTGGTGGCTTCCTCCAGTTTGACCCAGCTTCGTCCAGGTGCCTCCAGAGGAATAGTAGCCATCACCTCCTCCGCCTTCTCCCAGCCAGGTGGTCTCAGCCGGGCCACCCTCGTGCACCTGCCCGGAAATGGGAGGCTGAGGAGGTTCAGGGCGAGGAGGATATAAGGGTAGAGGTGGGTGCACGGGCACATCTCCACCCCCAGGCCCATAGTGGAGGGCATAAGATTGACCGTCACTGGGGCCGTAGCCCGAGCGCCTTAAGGTCGACATGGGCTCCACTGCCCTGAAGCGCTTCCCCTGAAATTTCTTTTTGATGTGACTATAAGAAAATTGTGACCAGAAGAAGAAGGCAAGATGGCAACTGGAGAGGAGGTCCCTAAAGCCTCTCTCAGAAAACACAATCGAACGACTGTCCAGGAGCCAAGAAAGAGGACCCTGAGTGACAAAACAGCTGTTGAGAAATCCACAAATCACAAGTAAACACCTGAAGGCTGTTGAGAAGGGGGCGAGTCAGGGAGAGGAAAGGGAGCAGAGACAGACCACAACAGGACACGATCTCTGCTGACTATTCGGAGCGGTGCAGTTTGGGGGAGGGGAGAGACCAGGGTGCTGGGGATGGAGTTTGGGAGCCAGCCTCGGAACTTTTGAGTGGTAGAAAGGCTGAGTGAGGACTCTGAACTGCAAAGACGACACCCCAGCTCTAAGCCCCGTGGAGACCTACACAGGGCTGCAGTTCCTGTTCCCAGACCGCTGCAAAGGCGACCCTGCTGTCTCAGGCCAGGCCCACAGCTTTGGACTTATGGAGTGGGCACTTCCTCATGCACCCCAGGGTTCTGAAAGCAGTGTGAGCCCGTAGACTGCCAGATGCTGAATCAGGGCTAGGAAGAAAGACTGATTTGATAGCGTTCACCCGAGCCAGCAAAACAAGCCTCGAAACAGCTTCCCCAGCAAAGGGCAGAAGGCAGAGCCGCCTTTGGAATGCCTTTTGTTGGCCTCTCCCCAGGATATATGCGCATAGCCTCCAAACTCAGTAGGAGATCAGAAACAAGAAACTAACAGTCCCCTCTCCTCCAAAACTTGACCCCCAGTGCCACCTAGTGTCTGCCCTACAGCAAGACACCACAAAAGCAATAATCTGGGCACTGAATATAAAGCCCTCATGTCAAAGAGGAAGAACCCAGCGGACAGGATGAATTCCTTAAAAACTAAAACTCCTCAGAAAGAACATGAAATTTACCCAGAAGACAGCTTGTTATAACTGGAAGGGTCGGATTTAAGTGACAGGGAATTTAAAGCAGCCATTCTAAAGGTTGTGAGAGAAATGAAAACCTATTGGCAGAACACCATAGCTGAGATAAATAATATAAAAAAAGGATATAAACGACATAAAAAAGGAACTCTGTGAACAAAAAGAACAATTTAACAAAGAAATTCAAAACATAAGAAAGATTGAGACGGAAATACGAGAAATAAATAATACGATAAAAGAAGTAAGAAATGAAATAACTGCCATAGGAAACAGGACCAGCCAGATGGAGGAAAGAATTAGTGATATCGAAGACCAGAACAAGGATACAGCTCAAAAAGAGGAAGAGAGGAAATATAGAACCAAAAGGATTGAAAGAACTCTGCAAGAACTATCCGACTCCATGAGACAAAACAACATCAAGATAATAGGAATAGAAGAGGGGGCAGAGCAATCTACAGAGAGCATACTCAAACAAATCGTAGATGAGAACTTTCCAAACCTATGGAAAGAACTGGAACCCCAAGTTCAAGAAGAAAACAGGTCCCCCAGATACCTGGACCCCAACGGATCTTCTCCAAGACACATGGTACTAAAGATGTCCAAAACTAAAGACAAAGAGACAATTCTCAAGGCAGCTAGGGAAAAAAGAACTATAACCTTTAGAGGAAAACCCATCAGGCTGGCATCAGATTTCTCAGCAGAAGCTCTACAAGCCAGGAGAGAATGGAATCTAATATTCAAAAATTTAAAAGAGAGGAACTTCCAGGCAGGAATAAATTATCCAGCAAAATTATCTTTCAGATATGAAGGTGGAATAAAGACCTTCTCAGAAAAACAGAAGCTGAGGGAATTTGCCAGCATGAGACCAGCACTCCAAGAAATACTGAAGGAGGCTCTTCAGCCTGAAACAAAACATCAGGAAAAATGGAATAAAGTTGGGGCAACAAGAAAGAAACAAAAATAAACAAACAAACAAACAAACAAAGAAAGAAAGAAATAAGTAATGGCCACAGGAAATCCTCACATATCGATCATCACTCTAAATGTTAATGGACTGAACTCACCAATAAAAAGACACAGAGTAGCAGACTGGATTAAAAAACAGAACGCATCCATGTGCTGTCTCTAAGAAACACACCTCAGCTTTAAGGACAAACACAGGCTCAGAGTGAAAAGATGGGATACTATACTCCAAGCAAATGGTAACCAGAGAAAAGCAGGAGTGGCCATACTGATATCTGATGAAATAAACTTCAAGTTAAAAAAGATAGTAAAAGACAAAGATGGTCATTACATAATGATAAAAGGCACAATGCAACAACAACATATATGCTCCCAACCAGGATGCACCAAAATACACAAAGAAACTACTGACAGACTTGAAAGGAGAAACTGATGAAAACACAATCATAGTAGGAGACTTAAACACCCCACTAACAGCTATGGACAGATCATTCAAACAGAAAATAAATAAGGAAACAACAGCTCTAAATGACACATTACAGCAATTGGACATCATTGACATTTACAGGACACTTCATCCAGCAAAAAGAGACTACACCTTCTTTTCTAGTGCACATGGAACATTCTCAAGGATAGACCACATGCTGGGACACAAAAGTAGCCTCAGCAAATTCAAGAAGATCGAAATCATACCAAGTGTATTCTCAGACCACAAAGCTTTGAAATTGGAGATCAACTGTAAAAGGAAAGCAG
>PVJL010012204.1:0-38463 GCA_004026885.1 Lyroderma lyra
CCCTCCCTCTCACACACATACACACCCACACATATGTTTCCCACTCTGCTCTATTCTACTAGAAGTGCCACAATATTGGTGGGAGATTGAGGTTCTGCTAAAAGACTTCTTTTCAAGGTAACGTGGTTGAAGTGCTCCTAATATGTCTTTGGTGCAGTGTGATTTTCATACCATCAGAGACCTGCCCGGAACTTATTTCCCAATGTAATGAACTGTGTATTCTATTTTTACAACCCTCTTGAGGATTTCACTGAATGTCAGCTCCAGCGGCCAAGATTACCTGCCACCTCGAGATCTTCAGAGGCAAGACACTCACCTTCTTCAGAACAATACTTCCAGTATCCTTCGTAAGTCTCATTTAATGAGCACCATTTGTGTTTTGCCTTGAACTTGATGCAGTCATAGAACACTCCATTTTTATAGCGGAATGGAAAGAAACACTTGCCATCTAGAGAAAACAAAAATTCTTCCTCAATTTCTGGGCCTGTTGGTTGAGATATTACAAAGGCTGGTTGCACTCTGGAATCCAAGCCACCACTTGGGGTTCTACTTAACGTAATTGAATCACACAATAGCAGAGCTGTTGGGTATCTACTAAATAGATTTTGTGTTTCGTACTCCTATTCCTGTCTCACTTTTTTCCATGGCATAAACAGTTAAACTTTTGCTTAGCCTTTGGCCCTAGTTCCAGAAATCTACCCTAAGCTTCAAAACATAAATGCGAGCATTTATCTATTAAACAATGTATCTTTTTCCTTTACTGTCTTACACACACACACACACACACACGTACTTTATATGGCCTAGTTTGTATCTGTCCACACTTTTCTCCATGCCCACATGGGTACCTCTATTGATCTATCTCTCTAGATAGAGTATATCTCCGTCCACACAACATACCAGGGTGCCAAAAATGTGTAAATATTTTAAGAGATGTTATCGTTGTATTACTTTTCAAAGTTGAATTGAATTATGGTAGCAATGTGCAGTATGACATTCACTCAGAAGATGAATGCTAGTGTCACCATGCAATAAGCAAGACGCTTGAAGAAAATGGTGGAGGCATGATGGTCATTGGAGAGCGCAAAACCATTTTAAAGTGATATTTGAAATTCAAGAATGTTGTTTGAGTTTCCCCCACATTCTCCTGATTTAACACCCCTTGACTTCTGCCTATAGAAGACCTTAAAAAATGTGGTATACCATGGAAATCCAGCTGCACTGGTGCTTAAGGAAGAACTTGAAATGCCATGTGCAGCCATGCAAGTGGACACTTTGGTGAATGTTGGTCAAGCAATAGTTTTTGTAATCAAAAGTGTATGGATGCTGGTGGTCACCACTTTGAGCACTTCTTGTAATTGCAGAAGTCAAACGTGACTTCTATTCAACTTTTGTTATTGGTATATATTGAGTATTATAATTTTAATACAGTTTTTTCCTTTTGTAAAGGTACATACATTTTTGGCACCTCTGTATTTCTCATAGAACATATATAACCATATAACATTTATATACATAACCATACATAATATATATATATATATATGAGCACGCACATACACAGATTTTTGCTCCCTCTCAAAAGGAATCATACTTTCTGTGCATAACTTCAGAACTTAACATATCATGGAAATTCTTTTAAATGTATCCTTTGAACTTTTGTAGCTCTAATTCCTTTCTAATGCTGAGCCAGACTCTGTGATATGAATTTTGCCACTATTTATTCACTATTTCTCATATTCAGATTTTTTCATTTGTAAATAAAGATGCAGCATGCATTCAATGTATGCAAACCCTTCCATACTGAAGCATTTGTTTCTAGAGGGTAGAATTCCAAAAGCAAGGTTATTAGGGTAAAGTGTATATGAATTTTTAACATTGATGGTTATTGCTTTCTCAAAGGACAATAGCAATTCATCTTTCCCACCACGGTGCTCTTTTACTTAAATGTTCACCAGCATGAAATATTTATACACTTTTTAAGTGTTTGCCTTTATAACAGATGGTTCCTGTCTTGTTTTAAAAGATCTCCTGGTCCTTAGGGCATACCTATACTTTTGTGTATTTTCTTTTTAAGTTAAATTGTTTTGTTTTATTTACCTGTAAAATTTGATCAAAGAGAGTTCTCTCTTTGGCAGCCATATACTAAAATGGATTAAAGAGGAATTAAGTTTTGCATATGATGCAAGAGGGGAGAGTACAAGTTAATTTTCTTCTAAGTAATTTTTACATAATGACAAATTGTTGCAAAATAAACCACCTGTACATTTAAAACCATGTGTTAGATTCCAATGCTATAGCCTGAGATCCATTCTATATTTTCTGTCAAGTTTACTGAAATTCTTGGAGAGGTTAAGATACATGGGTTAAAATGAGCAGAGTCCAGAGATGTCAGGCATCAGAAAATATTATTTATTATTACTGGACTCTTTCTAGGCTGATCCCACACTATTTCTATTACTATATATATGCTTTATTAAAATATCTGGTAACACAAGGTATTCCTTCACCCCAGCACTACTTTTGTTCATAATTTCTAATTACTATTTTTCCTATGACTTTTAAAATTAGGTATTCTCTATTTGATTGGCAGAAATTAAACAGTAGAACCATATATGCCAGTGAAAGTTCAGAGTGACTCGTATTCCTCATTTTCTTTAACTATTTACAAGGTATTTATATTACAGTTTATGAAAAGAGAAAAAAATGATTTCCCCATTTTTACAAATGAAAATAAAATGTACGTCAACAATAAAAGTTTTATGATTAAACTTACCTTTAACTTCCGGGAAGTAAGCCACAGTTTCTGAAAAATAAAATTTGAAGCTGACCTTTATGTTACAAGTCTTACATCTTCCAACTAAGAACATGGCGCAATCTTCTATTTTTTCAGAACTTTATGTTTCAATATGGTTTTAACATTCACTTTACGTAAGTTGTGCACCTTTCTTGCTGATGTAACTCCAGTGTTTTTAATCATTGGTGTAAAGTACAATGCTTCATTTTTTTCTAATGTTTAGTCGGTTCTTACAGTATAGAGAAAAACGATTGGCTATTGTCTATCTGTCCCACATGCAGCCATATAGCTACATTCTTTTACGAGTTAGTGTTCCTGGGGGGTTTAATGTATATAATCATAAAATAATTTTGCCTAGTAATTTCTGTCAACTTATGGATCATTTTCTTTTTGCAGTATCACATATGTTAGAATGCGCCCAGCCCAGTCATCTTGGTCACAAAGACACCTCTGTGCTTTCCTGATTTTAGCTGGAATGGCATTCAAGTTAAGAATGTTTATTTTAGCATGGTTAATAGTAATGAAAAAAAAAGAAATCAATCCAAAAATATTAATCCCTAAGGGAATTTTAAAAGCAAATATAATTTTATAATAGCATACAGCTATTAACAAACATGGGACTATAGGTAGATATGGAGAATTTTGTATTTCATCTTTAGGTGACAAAAGGCATTTTCCATTTCATTATGTTTCATAAGACTATTTTTGCAAAAAGAAAATCACATTAGAAAATTATATGTAATGAAATATTGGTAAATATTTACAGTAAAATTATGATTGCTCTCTTCTTTTTTCCCTTAACAATTTTTTAACATAGAATGTAGTTTTTTCTGTAAAAGGACATAAAATAGTAATTTTCCATGCAAAATATGTTTTCTTATCAGGAAAAGAAGTATAATATTCAATGACTTCACATTTATTGCAAAATTTAAAAGGAAACTCTAATAAAAGAGTTTTGATCAACTCACCTACAGGTGGTGTAGAATAATCTGAAGGACACAATTTTAAACAAATATTTATTAGCTTTTGAAATGAAATAACATATTTTACCAAATTATATTCTGGTAATAATAATAATATTTTGAAGGTGATGTACCCCAATTTCAATAGTGCTTATTTTTAGTAGTGTGGTTGTGGGTGATTTCTAATTTTTCCTTTTTTTGCCTTAATTGTATTTTTCAAACATTATTCATGAACAGGAACAATTAAAATTATTCTTAAAACAAAAAAATTCAGCAGGCAAAAGTAAATGATTTATTTTTTCCACACTTTCCACATTATTGTAGGAAATATACCACATTATAGCAGGAAAAATGTGTTTTATCATCTCACCATTCTTTTCTTTTTTGTTTTATTCTATGTAGTACTATCAGGAAGGTATTAATACAAGTTGAAGAAAAGTTGACTTAAGTGTCCTTGGCTTTCACAATGAGATCAAATTAGTTTTAGCATCTGTAAAAGAAGGGTCTTTGCATTTCAATTCTACAGGTTTGTTGTGAGGATTAAATGAAAACATAATATCAGGGCTCTGAACAGGACAGGGCACGTAGCAAGCACTCAGCATATGGTAACAATTTTATTACAGTAATAAGGATTCCTCTTGTTACGATACTCATTACTATTTCCTCCCCTATCAGATGGAAGACTCACTCAAGTTTGCAATAGATTTTCACAAACCATAGAGAACTTATGTTTACTAAAAATTGCTCCAGAATTCAAGTTTGGGAGACTCTGATATCCAGCAAATATTAAAGTTATCAGAAATCTCAAAGAAATTAATAAGGCATTTTATAATAAATAAACTGTCCATTGTTCACAGATCTTCAACTGTGCTCTCTAAGATCAGAACACAGGCCGGTGCCGTGACCAGTGCTGGGGGAATAGAACCAGAGGGGAGGTGAAGGGGAATGAAGAAACACACACACACACACACACACACAGATGTAACAGATAGCAAAGCTGGGACCGGGTGGTTCCCTATGCTCTGATGGAGACACAGAGACCCTTCAGATCTGCAGAAGGTTTATTTTATATCCCAATAACAATAGGGGGTGTAACTTCTCAATTATGAAACAATGTTGCTGCCCCCCAGCCTTTCATCCTGAGTCAACAACTTTAGGATCCCTCTGCCTCACAGGCAATGTTGCTTCCCTCCTTCCCCTTAGCCAGCCAGACACCACATCCCGAGTAGTGTCCTCGTGCACCAAGTTCTGGACAGCCCTGCAAGAGCCTTGAACTTGGATTCCAAGTACATAGTCGCCTTGCTAAACGCTTTTTCTCAATAGACCTGGCTTCTGGCTCAAATGATGCCCACAGGCAGGATCTCAACGCATGTGTATTTGCCTGTGGATTTTGCACAGGCAACTTGTAAAAAATATGTAACTTTTTTCCCCTAGGAGCAGGAAGCACGACATAAAAGGAGAATCCCTTACAAGTGTAGGAGGACACATAAGTATACATTGACAGTGCAGAGCTGTGGCTAACGAAACACACTTTTTCAGAATCTTTAGCTCAAATCCCAGTTGTCTCCAGCTAGCTGTGTGACTTTAGGAACATGACAGCCCCGCTGTGCCTCAGATTGTCTTCTATCAAATGAGGGCAAGAATTTTACCTACTTCAGGGGCTTGTTATGAGGAACAGATGTATTATGCATATGAACTACTTAGCATAATATTTAGAACAGAGGAAGTAATCAATAACTTACAGCTGCTATTGTTATCAACAATGTTATAACTACCGAAATACCATTATCATCACCATCTTCATCATCACCACCATCATCATTATTTTATTACTATTGTGTGTCATTAGTTAAGATTCAGGCTGGCCTTCAGGGAAGGTTTAGTGATGTTTCTGATAGGAAACTCTGTCTGTTTTTAAATTTTGTTGCCATTTCTCACTCCAGCCTGAATTCTACTATTAGAGACTCATGCCTTTGGAGTTGTTACTTTCCAAATGGGAATGCCTTTCTTAAGGAGAGAGAAATAAGGATGATCCCACTGGGATACGTCGAGAAGGCAAATACATTGAGTATCTTCTATGTACTGGGCGCTATATTTTTTTCAATGTATCAGAACAACTTTGTGAGGCAAGCATTATTTTCACTATCTTACAGAAAAGAAAACTAAAGTTCAGAAGTGTTAACTAAGCTCTGTAACGTTACTGAGTAGACCTGGGAATTCAATTTGAGTCCCCCTTGGGGGAGATGGTTCAGTGGAATCTAATGGCCCAAACCCCAAGACAGACGCAACCACTTAGACCAGTCAGCCGCTCTCAGTTTGCTCATCTGTAAGATGGGGGGGAACCTCAGGGCGTCAGATCCTCCCCCACTTCAACTATTTTAATATTTCTACAGTGGGAGAAACTGCCTGGTGGCTTTCCTGCTTTCCCTAAAGCAACCATTTTTTTCTTCACCATCCAAGACACCTACAAGGCTTACCTCTTCACCCCATAGCACTTAAATTTTTGGTTTTGTCATTTTTGCATAGTTTCTGACAAAGTGATTTTATGTAAAGACTATTTAGTGTTAAATCATCATGGATTTAATTCAATATTAAATCTTCATTAGAAAGTTAATTCAATCATATCATGAAAAATAGTCACAATTTTAGAGTGAAATATAACCTAGAATGCATTTTAGAATAAACATAGAATAAAGTCTTGATTTTTCCCCAAACAGCATGAGATACACGCTGCTTAATACCCATTAAAATTGTGTAAGATAGGAAAGTAAATTTACCAACCCCAGAACTTTGGTTTTTTGCTGCATGTCAGGGGCTGCCGGCCTGGATAGTCTCCCCTGCAAAGGACCCCACTGTGATCCCTGGCAGCTTGTTTTAGTGGAGAAATGACACTTTGTGCATGGAGAATTTCTGGGCCTGGAACAAGATTACTCAGCCAGCCCTCTGTGAAGCCTTGCCAAGTCAATCATGTCTTCTTTCTCAGGCCAGACCTAGCAGGACCTGAAACCTATCATCTCATCACTTCTGAAATGCTAAAATACAATGCTTTTGTCGTCCTGAACATCTCCGAAATCCGAATGCCCTCACTCTTGATGGCATCTTATTATCAGCAGGCTGGGTTGCTGTGGGGATGTGGCCATTATTGCTTGCACTGAGTGTGACCAAATTCAAAAGGCCATCATCAAAATTTTCAGTATGCATGTCGGTGGCTCAAAGGAAACTTCCAGAAACAACAATGGGACCCCCCCCCCCCCTTAACCTCTGGAAGCAAATGCTTGTGAGAGGAAAAGGAGATAGTGGATAATAACAATAATAATAACAGTTACTGCTTATTCTCAAAAGTAGATTAGCACTACATAATTGTAAACACTGCAAACATGCCCAGGGCTGATGGCTTTGAATTCTTTTCTGTATTGTTTTCAGAAATGCTGCCATCACTAAGACTCTTGACAGCACTGAGATAATATGTGGAAAAATATGACACTGATTATTCAGGAGGCCAGACACTAAAAGGGGAGAAATTTAGGACCATCTTAACCAGCCTTTTTCACTTATATATTTTTTTATGTATATACAAAAGTGGTATCTCTTAAAGAAAACTATGTCCAAATCCAAGAGTGTTATTTTTTAATAAGCATAAAATACAAATTCTAACTGAGAAGAAAGCAGTGATCCTAGTTACTTGGAGAGCATCATTTTCTTTTTTCTGCTTTGATTTATTTTTCAATCCAAAGATGGCCTAAAACATATTTCAAGTGAACATGCAAGATCGTGGTTCTTTGCCACTCCATAAACAATTGTCTTCACAACTATGGGTAATCCTCATTATAACATGTAGGAAATGCATCCTCAAATATAAGAAATACCTTCTTATATTGTCACTCTATAATTGTTCAAGGCAATATGATTTTGGTAAAGGAATAAAACAGGCTTTCCAAAACTCAGTTTCATTTTCAAAACCTCTTCATAAGGCACTAAAAACATACTGGAGTGAAGGGAGACACATGGATATCAAGTAACATCTATCATAGAAATTTCCAATTTACATCCTTTGTCTTTCGTTTTTATTAGTTGAGTTTTTGTTTGTTTTTTTTTAAAGCCCATCTGTGGATCATGTCTACTAAATGGAAATACCTGAAAAACACAAAGAGTATCTTTTTCCTTCTTAGAGCCCATGAAATAGGAATGACTCTTACTCTCCACAATATCGCAGATTTGATTACGTGCAGTAGTAGCTGTGTAAGACCCAGTTTTGTTTTGTTTTTTGTGTGTGTGGGTGTGTTTTAGTTTCAGGTGTACAAAACAACATGATTAGACATTTACACACCTCACAAAGTGATCACCCCAACGAGTCTACTACCCACCTGACACCGTCCGTAGCTATTACAATACCATTGACTATCTAAGACCTGGTTTTTAGATGCCCAACCCCAGACACCGTCACAGTGCTCTCACCATGCTCCTCACCGTCTTTGTTCAGTTGACCAACCACACTGAGCCGTGGGCAGACCCAAGCCAACAGGAGCCCCACGTGCAGTGCCATGTTCCTCCTTTCAGGGACTGGCGGTCCCCCAGCTCGTCCTTGGGATTTTACAGCCACAACCACTGCCTCCTACTTGTCCCCTCCTCCCTCCTTCCTTCACTTCCCTCCTTTCTCTTCCTCCCACCTCTCCTTGTCTCCATTGTCCCCGATCTCCTCCTTCTCCCCTCCCCTTCCTGTTTCTAATGCCCCTTCTACTTCTCATGCCTTTCTTCCTTTTCCTTGTCCACCTCCTCCCACTCCTGATTCTCCTTCCCCCTGCCCCTCATCCTTCCCTCTTCCTTCTTTTTCATCTCTCCTCACTCCCCCTCTCTGCTCCCAAGCTAGACACCTACCGCACACAGGAAGAAATCACAGGAAAAACCAACCAGCCAACCCTTCAGATAACTGGCATTGACTAGAGACAAGGATTAGGAGAGTCCTGATGAGGAATTTCGGGTTGTTGTCAAGACAATGAGCAATCATGGGTGTATCTGTGTCTTGGACCTTATCAGTCTATGAGAGCCAGAGCTGAAGAGTCCCCTGGACCTGCTCAGGGAGGCTCCTGGGAGAGGCAGGTGCAGCCCACCAACCTTCAGTGTGGGCCCCCGTCCTCTGCCTGCCCTGGGTGATTCGCCTCATGGGTTGCAGGTGGCTTTGCAGCTCTGAGGCAAAAGCAATGCAAGATTTATGGTCACTGACATTTCCCAAGTCTGAAAAGTAAGACTAATTGTGAATTCTGAAACACACCTCCTTGTATTCTTAATTAATATTCTTAAACATTGAAAGCATGTCCATCATTTTGTTTCCATTATTTTTGATCCTCAAGACAAGAATTTCCACTGGGAGAAAATGACAAAGGAAAACCCTGACACAACTCAGTCAACAAAATGTCAGCAACTATCAAATCAGACTCTTGCAACTGTGTGCATGACTTCCGCTGCTTTTGCACAATAGATTTTTTTTTTTAAAGAGACAAAAGCCTACTCATGCATTTTGAAAAGCTAACCTGTGTCAGGGGAAACCAAGGATTTGGGAATAGTTGTTGCCTTCACTTATTTCTAATATTTCTGTGTGCATGTGCTGCTTCCTACAAATACTTGAGAAAGTTTGTCCCTAAATCTGGGATCTACAGATGTGTCCATAGACAATACAATTGGTATTTGCAAATTCCTATCAGCCTCTCAGGGTTCATTTCATGCAAACTGCTGGAAGCCAGCACTATGGCACCAGCTTTTGAGAAAAGGCTTTCTTTGAGAAAAAAAAAGCCTGTTGGAGCAAGGCTCAAATCTGGCTCCTTGAGAGAGGGCTTTACGTTGCATTTAGAGAAGTGGGGAAGTTATGCGTGTTCTACAGAGTTACATTACTGTAACGTAATGAGAGCTTAGTGTGCAGGAGCTACCTCCAATGTTTGAACGGCAGTTAAATGGGTTAGTGAATAATAGTCCTTGGTGGATTTTGACCTAGTGATATAGGATGGTATCCTAGGGTGAATTCTTTCTTTCTTTTTTTATAATAAAAGTCTGTTTCTTTATTATAGCATGTAGTATTCTTTTTTATTGTTTTTTTAATTTTATTTCTTAATTAAAATTCACATTTAATATTATATTACTTTCAGATATAGATCATAGTGATTTGACTTTTTATACAACTTATAAAGTGATCTCCCCAGTAAGGCTATACCCACCTGGCACCATATATAAAAATTATTACAGTATTATTGACTATATTCCCTATGCTATACTTTACATCTCATGACTATTTTTTAACTACTAATTTGTACTTCTTGATCCCTTCCTTCTTTTCACTCATGCCCCTCAACCCCACTCCCATCTCACAACTATCAGTTTGTTCCCTTTATTATGACTCTGTTTGTTCACTTATTTTGTTTTTTTAGATTCCACATATAAGTGAAATCATACTGTATTTGCCTTTCTCTGTCTCACTTATTTCACTTAACATAATACCCTCTGAGTCCACCCATGTTTTTACACATGGCAAGGTATTATTTTTTTTATGGCCGAGTAAGATTCACACACACACACACACACACACCACATTTTCTTAATTTAATCATCTATTGATGGACACATAGGTTGCTTTCATATCTTGGCTATTGTAAATAATGTTATGATGAACATAGGGCTACAGATACCTTTTCAAATTAGTGTTTAGTGCCCATTTCGGCTGTCTGACTACATGATCTGCAGCCTTGTTCTCCTATCATCCAGGATTTGGTAAGAAATCCTTCCATTCTCAGAGCACAGAGTTTTATTACTTCTTCAATATTTCTGTACACAAACTATTCTCCCTGTAAAACAATCTTTCCTTGGGGATCCAGTGAGTCAGGAGATGCCCTATTCAGTATTTTTATTGTTCAAGCAGCCTTTGAACACATAATAGGTGCTTTCCCTTCTTGTTTGAACATCTTTCACCAAAACATGATAGGCAGTTCTGGAATGGTTCTACAACATAACAGCTGGTCTTCAGCTCACTATATTTTTGCTAATGTGGTTGATTTTTTACGAACAAAAAACAAAAGTGTGTTCAGACATCATACACTTGCACATGTTAGGACATCACACACGTGCAATTCCTAAATCACTCGTCTTTCTTCACCATCTTTGTTCCACATTAGTCACAGTTGTAAGGCATGTCACCAATTTCCCATTCTGTAAATATTTCCTGAATCAGATTCACTTTGTTATTAGCCACAGGAGGTCCAAGAATCTCTTAGAAAGCAAACAAAGTAGAAGACAGTTGAATTACTCATTCATCCATCTTCCTGTTATTTTAAAATTTATTTTCTTCATGTTATGCAGAAGCCTGAATATTGCTGGATGAGCTAAGAATGGGCAGATCTAAAATGATCACTAAACTTTTTGTATAAACAGCAGAGTATAATTCAGGGAAGTTTTTGAATCACATTTTTTTTTCCTAGGACATTGTATTTAAGATTTGCTTGAGCAAATCTCAAAAATCTTCAACTACTATAAAAATCTGTTGGCCATGCATACCAATAATTTAGAAATTGTTTAAATTCTTAGTTTCCACAGATGTGAAGGAATTTTTTCTGAAAATATTTTTATAAAATCTGGTGTTTTGAGGTTTAATGACTCAGAACAAAATAAATTAGACTATCCCATTTTTCTTTGCTACATTCTTCTTTTTCTCATGCTTTTTGTAGTTCTTATTATATCTAGAAGAAAAGATTATTTTGCATGGTGAATGTGAAGAGTGGCAAACTTGTCATTATGCTTTTAACTTAACGCTCACACTATTGAAATAGTTCAAAAACAGGATTTTTTTAAAGACCCATGGCCTAAAGGGAATAAATACGATTCCTACAGATTCTGTGTAATAACATGAGTCTGGAATACCACATAATTATGTAGCTATAGATGTAGATACAGATAAAAAGATAAACTTTATTATTCTGACTTGTTTATGATCATTTCAGTCATACCAATATTTTACCTTAAATGAATGTAATGTTCTCCTGAAAGTTGCCTAGTTAATCAACTTTCACAATTTCCATGTAAATTATTGATACAGTTCCTTATTCTATTAATATATATCTGAAAGTTCTTACTAACTGAGTTTTTCATGTTGCTTTCATAATAGCATCAACTATCGGTGCATTTTGCATAAATAAGTTAGACCTATAGTCTTACTGACATAATTTTTACATATAAAGTACATAAGACACACTTGCCAGTTATATCTGGAATGCATACTCATATTTAAAGGTGAATATTTGCATAGTAAAATAAATTTATTTGTTAGTATTACTGAGGTTAGGCATACTAAAAATGAAAACAGCTTCACGATCACAAAAGTCAGTCATCAAACAAGCATTTGGGGATTCCAAGAAAGATATTGAATGAGACAATTGGACTGTCTGGCCAAAGGTCAAGGTCATAACTATATAGTGAGAGACATTTAAGTCAGAATGAGACAGAAAGAGTGACTGAACAAAATTCAAAGACAGAGAAAGCGATACAAAGGGGTGGGAAAAAGAAGCACACAGAGAGAAAGCGGGGGCGGGGGGATAAAAGGCAGTGCAAGAGGGACACAGAACAAGTAAAGGCAGAGACAGAGTGACAAAGACGTGGGAAATGGGGCTGCCACGTGAGAAAATGGAAACTTTAAACCCTATTATTCTGAAAACACCCAAGCTTGGGAAATAAGGACATAGCACTGAAGTGACAATAAGAGGAGGCCCCAAACACAAAGCTTCAAGCCCCACTTTCCCTGCCAAGTTGGCTGTCTGGCTTTTGGCAAGACCCTCAGCATACCTGTGCCTCAGTTTCCTCATCTGTAAAACCAAGGAGTCTTATTTGGAATCAACTGTCCCATTGGGTAAACTGCTAAAGTGTCCATCCTGAAACATACCAAGAGAGGGCTTATGGACGTTTAGCAAATTTTTTCAAAATGGTAGAATAGAATTTAAACATTAGGAAAAATCACATGATGTCTTTCAGAGAGCTGGTTTCGATTTACACACGTTTCCCTTCTCACTAGAAAATTTTATGGCTCTTGGTTTTCCATTATTCAGCTGAAGCCTGTTCTCTTCCTTGTAGCTGACTATGGAGGAGGATGTTCTCTTTGGTTCATTAATATTCTTGCCCTTGACTACAGCCCCCACAAAAAGCCCATCAGTATACACATGATTGAATTTGATGGGCCTCATGGATATGTATGAGCTCATCTTGGGGCATCATGAAGCGCAGGGCTATTGTACCCAAATGGCCCCTGATGGAATCACTTACCGAAAACCCTCCGTGGGGGAAGTGCAGTCTTGTGCTACAGACAGGTTGGAGCCAAAACAGTTGAGTCGATTCTCAGATAATCCAGAGATCGTGGAACTGAACGTTACAGTGGGCTCGTGGAGACAGCTAGGGCCAAGAAGGACTCTCTCAAAGGTACACCCCAACTTAGAAACCTGGGAGGCTGTGAGATGTGAGGCTGGGGAGCCCCACAGCAAGGAAATGGGGGGGATGTCTAGAGCAGCGTTGTCCACTAAAGGAACTACAACATCAACCACATATATCATTGTAAGTTTTAAAGTAGCCACATTTTATTAAAAAGTAAAAAGAAACAGGTGCAACTTATTTTAATCATGTATTTTGTTGAATCATGACATCCTCAATATTATCATTTCAACAAGTAACACAAAAATTATTTATGAGATATTAATTTTTTTTTCATACTTCAGCTTCAGAGTCCAGCAAGTATTTTATACTTACAATATATGACACTTAGAATTCACCACAGTTTACCGGCTCAGGGACCACAAGTGGCTGGTGGCTGCCCTTTCGGACAGGACAGTACTACAGCCCTGGGAAGGAAAGGCCAGAGAAAGTGGGGCAGGCAGCCTGGGAGCAGATTGATTCCTTTCTCTGTTAAGCAACTTGAAGGAATGAGTGAAGCTGGATTACATAAACAAGGAAGGCTGCCCTTATCCTAAGTTTTGGGAAAAGAGATGGAAGAAAGAGAACTAGCCTGGACAATTGCCTTTTAAGTTCTTGGTGGTGGACTCATATCTTCGTGATTCCATGAGTCTTTTCACCATGCCTCTAAGGTAAGACTTGCTCTTCCTGTTTTATGACGGAGAAAGCTGAGATTCAAAGAAATCATCTTGAGGTCTTGTCACTTCTCCCTTCAAAGACAGCCTGAATATATAATTGAAGTGTGTGTGTGCGCGTGTGTGTGTGCATGTGTGCGTGTGCGTGTGTCTTACTTTGAAGTTTTGGTTCAGACATGGAGTCATTTGCTGCTGAGGAACAAAAGGCCTCAGTAATTTGAAGAGATACTACTCCAGTGGCCTTATGCCCATGAGCTCCTGTAATTCTCACAATAGCTTCTATAGTTAGATTATTATCTCCACTTAATGGATGAGAAATTGAAAACTGGAGATCAGAGAGGGGACCTAACCTTCCCAAGGCCACCTAGCAGCTTGAAGTTAACAGATTAACCAAGGTTTTAGCTTTGGTGAGGCAGGGCTAGAAGCACAACACTGTAGGTGGTAAAGAATGTAGAGCGGTGGCAAAATGCATCTTTCCTGTCGTATCAATAATCATCTGGCTTGTATGCTCTCTGCCATTGCAAAGAACTTTCAAGCATCTATTGCACTTAGAATAATATCTTCCCACACTTGATGACTGGGAAGACTATACCTGTGTCTGACTGTGGTTTGACTCTACTCTTTCAACATGGTGACGGCAGCAGGATGCCAACCTCAACTACACCTCCCCCATGGACAAAGGGTCCTCCAAGTGTTTGAGCTCGCCAGTGCTTGAGGAATAACTTGGTCCTAAACAAAATGTTCCAGAAATGGGTGTTTGGCTATTAAGGTTAACTTTACAGTTCAATCATTGTCTTAAATTGCCCCCAACATGTTATCTATTAATATCCATGACTCGATCCAAGTAGATTCATTATCATTCCAGAACATCATTCCATATCAACACCTCTCATTAGCACAAAATCCTTTATGGCACAAAGAAGCAAGCCATATAAATATGTATCTGAAGGGTGGTGGGGAAGCATCCCAGGCAGACAGAAGCATAAGTGCAAAGGCCCTGAGGTGAAGCAAACTCAGTGTGTGCAGAAAACAGTGAAAAGGCTAGTGTAGCCAGTGCAGATCAAAGGGGGGAAGCGTGAGAAGGGATGGGCTTCCAGGGGAAGGCCATGGTGTGGACTGTCAATTCTATTATAAATGTGATAGAAATTTTTGATTTAATAAATGCCACTTCTCCTCACTTTAATCCCTCCAGTGGCTGGCTTCCAGTTGCATTTAGAATGTAAAGAGGGCTCTGCAGGATCCAGCCCCCACCATCTCACTCCTCCTTGCTTACAGCCCCAGGCATGCTGGCTTGGCTTGTTCTGAGAGCACACTAGCTCTTTCCCATCTCAAACTCTGCATACATGACCTCGCCACACACCCCAGCTCCCCTCATGTCTGCTTCATCCTTCTTTTTCTCCAGGTCTCATTTACATGTCACTGTCTCAGAGGTGCCTCCCCTGACCTCCCAATAGAAAATAACCTTGCCCCACTTATTCCTTACGTACATAGTCTTTGTAGCAATGATCACACTAAAAGTTATGTTTGCCTGTCTCCTTCGTAGCCATCCCCACGAAGGCAGGACCATGCCCGTTTCATACACTGCTGTATGCTCATGATGTAGCCCTGCATCCACACTGTAAGTGCTCAGTAAATATTTATTTCTGAGTGAATACATAAAAGCATGCACTGAGAGAGCCTATCAGCAGCTTTGTGGACTGGACAGGGGAGAGACTGGAGGCCAGGATATCAGTGGGGGGAACATGACAACAGTTTAGGGAGTCATGGTAAAAGCCTGAATTTTATCAGTATTACCAGAGACAGAGAGAAAAGAATGGATTCTAGAGCTATTTGGAAAAAGTAGAATAAACTGGATTTAACGAATGATAGGACATAAGGAGGAGATTAAAGAGAGCGAAGCTTTTCTCTTGGGAGGTTGGGAAAACACTGTTTTAGCGTCTTCAGACCGCTGTAACCGAAATACTATGGATGAGCTTGCTTATAAACAACCGAAATTTCTTTCTCATGGTTCTGGAGACTGGTTAATCTAAGATCATGGTGCTGGCAGATTCAGTGTCTGGTGAGAAGTTGCAGAAAACAGTGAAGATGGACAGCCGTCTTCTCACTGTGTCTTCACATGGTGAAAGGGGTCAGGGAGCTCTCTGGATTCTTCTATAAAGGCACTGATCCCTTTCAAGAGGTCTCCACCCTTATGACCTAAGCCCCTCTTAAAGGCTCTACCTCCTAATACCATCACATTGGGGGGCAGATAGGATTGCAACATACAAGTTGCACAAATGTTTAGACCATAGCAAACATTAGTGTAATTAAATTATGTAATGTGTGTTGGGGGATAAGGTGTTTTGGGCTGCATATCCAATGCCAAACCTTGGCCTTTGAGCTGTTTTGTGGGCATCTAGGTGGACATGTCCAGGAGGCAGTTGAAAACATAATTCTGACACTCAGAAGTAAATAAATATTGGCTGGAGATATCTGTTATGAACAATGATACTGTTTTGGCTAACATTTATGCTTAGCACACACTAGGTCCCACGCTAAGCCTAGAGGCCATACAGAACAGTGACTAGGAACCCAGTTTCTGGAGTTAGATTTTCAGTGTTCAGTTACCAGCTCCATCACTTATAGTGTTTGTGATCTCCAACAAGGACTGTCATTGGGCTATTATCAGGATTTTAATGAACTTAGAAATAATAAATGTAGCACTCAGTGAGCATTATCAATTATTTTCTGTGACCCCAGTAAATCATCATGACAAGCCTAAATGCTACAAAGCAGCAATTCCCACCCCTGGGGTCGCGACCCCTTTGGGGTCTAATGACCCTTTCACAGGGGTCGCCTAAGACCATCAGAAAACACATATTTATGCGGATATGTACTTACGCGGACCAGTCACACATGAGTGGCGAGCAGCTACCAATAATTTTATGGTTGGGGGTCACCACAACATGAGGAACTGTACCCCCATTTTTTCAGGCTTGGAGAATTTATGTAACTTCCCCAAGGTTGCCCAGGTGGTAAGTGGTGGTGTGAGAATTTGAATCTGGAGCAGACAGCTTTCATCATCGAAGGCATGTCCAACTCCAGCGTCTGAACCATCAAGCAGAGTTACAATCCTAGGCAGGTAGGCAGTGAATGAGACACCACTGAGGAAAAGCACGTTTGAAGGCTTGTGCTGTGGTTAAGAATAACAAGAGATATCAGAAAGGGGCTCGGATTTGTAGTAGGAGAGCCAAGCACTCAAAGTTTGGGGCTGGTTCTGCAGCTCAGGTGCTCACTGGCCCCACCTAGCTAGTGGAGGACCTGAATCAATGGCTTTGAGATTTTGATTCGCAGCCCATCACCTGGATTTGTTGTTGAGTTGGTGCCATTCTATGTCTCCCCTGAACTGCCCCAACAAACAATTTACAATAAAAAATCCCTTTAGGGAGTTCCCTGGTGGTGTAGTGACTTAAGGTTTCAGCACTGGTGCTGTCAGCGCTGCGGCCTGGGTTCGATTCCCAGCCAGGAAGCTACCCACATACCAAAAAAAAAAAAAAAAAAAGCACTTTAACACCAGGATCTAATTGGATCCTCTTGAACTCCCTCAGAGGCAGGAATTACTAACCTACACTTTTCAGGTGAGGAAACAAAGGCCTGTAGAAAGGAAATGATTTATGGAGTTGAAGAGCTCTGACACTGGTGTAGACAGTCTGCAGTTAAATCCAAAACTGGTCACTTACCATCTGTGGTCCTTGGGTCAGTGAGTTAACCTCCCAAATCTCAGTTTCCCTCTTCTATAAAATAAAGATGATCATGCCTTCTCCACAGGTTGTTAGAAGGAGTAAATTGGATTGTGGATACTCAAAAGCTAGTAGCTAGTAGTAGAAGTAGTAATAGTAGCTGCCTCAAGACAAGCCCAGACAGCCAATTCCAAACTCTGGATTGTATTTTCTGCTGAGAATGGCACATTTTAGGTGTCATTGAGGAAATGGTATGGAAGAAATAGAGCTAGTAGACATTATGGTTGGTGAAGACAGTAAATGCTTATTGTTAAGATGCTTTAATATCCAGCCAGGGAGATGGGTGTGATCCATGGGGAGGGCTTAAGCTTCCCCTGATGAGTAGAGCCTTTGGAGCCATTTATGTGGGTTAGAAACCTGTCATTTCCTTGCTCTGTAACCAACTTAGGCAGATTACATGGCTCCTCTGAGCCTTAGTTTTCTCATTTGTAAAGTGGGAATTAAAAGTATCTATCAATTGATTTATGAGAACCAAGTGGCATACAGTGTGTTGGGCAGCTAGCCTGCATACAGTAAGTGCTCAACAAATGCTATGTCTCTCCTTTTTATGACACATCACCCTCCATAATGACAGTATATATTTTTTCTTTTCTGCAAGAATGTTATTTTTTATTACTCTCTGGGGAAAAACTAGCATGCATAACATAAAACCTGGGAGTTAGTGGAAGAGGAAGGGGACCCACAGACATAAAATTTTTGTCTCCCTTCAATCCAGGAAGAAGAAACCAGCCAGAATGAACCAGTGGTCCACTTACCTGTTGAGATGGATGGCCTTCCTCCTCTACTCCTATAAGACAAATGGAAGTGAGTATATTGGAAAATAATGGGAAGGATTTAGAAACTGAAAGGAATGAATGGGCCAAAGTAACCATTCCTAGATCCAAGATGGCTTAGTAGAAATCTCAGACAGACCTGGGGTTTGGACCCTGGATCTGCCACTTTTTCTCTGTGTGACCTTGGTCAAACAATGTAACCTCTCTGAGGTCATTTCTCAACCTGTGAGAACAATGGCATTTACTTCATGGGGTGATTTTGAAGATTAACTGGAATAATAGACACAAGCATCTTTCATAATTCTGAGCATATAGTAGGGGAAATGCAAATGATGTTTATTAAAAAGAGAGGGTTCTATAGTTCCAATGGACTGAACTCTCAGACTCTAATTTGGATACTCCCTTTACATATTTTTTTAAAATTATAGTAAAATACACAGAACATAAATTTTACTGTCTTAATCATTTTTAGGTGTACAGTTCAGTAGTATTAATTAAGTACATTCACATTATTAGGTAACCAATATCCAGCACTCTTTTCATTTTGCAAAACTAAACTTCTGTTCTCAATAAACAATACTTCCCACTCTCCTCCCCACCGCCCCCGTCTTTGGCAACCACCATTCTACTTTCTGTCTCTATAAATTTGTCTACACCAGGTAGCTCATACAAGTGGAATCATATGGTATTGTTCCTTTTAGGACTGGCTTATTTCACTTAGTATATTGTTTTCAATTCGTGTTGTAGATATATCAGAATTTTCTCCCATTTTAAGGTTGAATAATATTCTATTGTATGAATACACCACATTTTGTTGATCGGTTGATGGACACTTGGATTGTTTCCACCTTTTAGCTATTGTGAATAATGCTGCTAGGTACATGGGTCTGCAAATATCTCTTTGAGATTCTGCTTTTAATTTTATACCCTAAAGTAGAATTGCTGGGTCATATGGTAATTCTGTTTTTAATTTTTCTGAGGAACTTGTATATTACTTTCCATAGCACCTGTACCAATTTACACTTCCACCAACAGGGCACTCAAGTTTAAATTCCTCCACATCCTTGCCATTTTGTTATTTTCTACTTTTCTTTTTCAAAGTAGCCATTTTAGTAAGTGGGAGGCTATACTCTTAATATATGTAGGAATTTAAATTAACCACCCAAAGATTGTATGGTAAACATAGAAACAGAACAAAGAGAGACCTTGATTACATATAGTTCACTCAAGCTATGTTGAAACATTCTCTACTATTAGAGTATTTTTCTGCCTGACAAGTTCTTTTTCCTTGGTTAGGCTCAAGAAAGGGTCTCATATTTATGCAGTTTGATTCCATGGAGTCCCTTTTCAATGATCACATTTCATATTCCAGAGATTCCTAACTTGAGGTCACTGGGCAAGCACCAGAGTCCATGAAACCCTGGATTTGTATTAAGGAGGTGTGTATTTATCAGGGTGGTGAGAATAGCTGTTGCAACAGACAAATTCCAAACTATCAGCAGCCTAACACAGTAACGTTCTATTTCCTGCTCCTACAAAATCCAGTGACAGCACATCAGGTCGGTGGAGAAGCACGCTTCTTCCATCTTGAGTTTCCACCACCCCCAAAGGCTTCAGAGTGCTCTGTGGATTCTTTGCTTTCAGCTGATGGACAAAAATTGAGAGTCTGGGGGATCCTGAAGGAGAGTTTTTTGGCTAGGCTTCCACTGGCCAGAACTTACATGATGCTTAACTGCAGGGGAGTCTAGAAATTGTAGTTTAGCTGTGCATTTGGGAAGAAAATGAAACTGATTTTGGTGAACACACAGCAGTCTCTACCACAAGGGCATACAAGCATTTTCCTAGAGGGAAGGTCTGAATTCTCAAAAGAATGATCATGTTCCTAAAATGTTAAGAACCTTTGGTTTATTCAGACAGGGAGCAAGGTATTTGATTGAGTGTCAGCTTTTCTAATTATCATCCCATTCTGGTCATGCCTTCCTGAGACAACCACCACATTCCTGTGCTGAAACTCAGTATCTCAAAGTCATTTATTCAATACACATCTATTGTATGTTTCCTAAATTCCAGGCACTGTACTATAAACATAGCCATAAGCAAAAATCAGGCCCTACACTCAGAGATCTCACAGTGACTGGGAGTGACAGATACTCAGACAGATAATTATATTCTTTTAAAAAATGGTATGTACATTTATAGAGATGAGCTCAGAGTATTATAAGAGTGAAGAAGCATATTACTATCCAGACTGGATCAAGTCTTCATGGGTGAGGAGCCAGGAGTAAAACTAGGAAGAAAGGAAAGACATTCAAGGCACAATAAAGGGCACGAGCAAAACCCCAAAGGCAAGATAGAACATAGAGTAAGGTCAAGGAAATGTTAATCAGGAAGTGAGAACCGAGAGGTCAGCAAGGCCTGGATTATGGAGGATTTTAATCCAGTTAAGAAGATTAGACCATCTGCTGGATTACTTTGCAGATGGCTAATAGTATCTATTATGTGTTGATTTGTACTAACAACTCTCAACAATAACCTTAATTTTAACCTTAATATGAGATGTACCAAGGGCATCTGTCCGCCTTCCCCCTCACCACCCACAGCCCTAAAACTCGGTGGTGTCCATGGTTGGTTGAGGAAAGTCATTGATGATGATGATGACAACAATGATGATAGCAAACGTTTGTTCAGCAGCAGTCAGGCTCTAAGTACTTCTCTAAGCACTTCCCAGATACTAACCAGTTTGAACTTGACAAAACCAACACCAAACTGCTCTGAGACCCAAAGGAGGCCCAGAGGTAGAAAATGCAATGTTACTTAAGGACCCCTCCTTGTATCAACTCATTGGTGAGGCTTAAAGATGGAGGCCTGCCTTTTCTATTCTCTCCCCAAACCTCTCTCTTCCCTATCATGGTCTTTGCCAGATTGTACAGGGTAAGAATCTGATCCAGAACAAGAGATGGGAAGATTAGGTTGAAGATAGAGGTCGTGCCTTATCCATCTGTATTAGTAACAGACTATTGTAACAAACTACTCCTAGATGCCAGTGACTGAACTCAATAGAGGTTCCTAATGATTCATCTAACACTTCAATGTGGATATTTGTGGGGAAGCCTCTTTTACTGTGAATTCAGAGACACAGGATCCTTCTGCTTTTGCAGCTCCACCATCCTCTATGGCCTCAGCAGGGTCTTCTTTACCGGACTTTCTCAACTTTGGGCACTGTTGACATTTGGGGCAGGATGATGACTCTTTGTTCTGGAGGGCTGCCCTGTGCATGGTTGAGATTTTTAGAAGCATCCTTGGTCTCTACCCCGTGTATGCCAGTAGCACAGTTACCAGTTTCCTAATCTCTTAGTTGTTACAACCAGAAATGTCTCCAAATATTGTCTAGTGTCCATCACCTGGGAGATCATAATCACTCTTTCTTCTCCATTGAGAACCACTGTTTTATATCCAGCTGGCAGACAGAGGATGAAAGGAGAATGGAGGAACCTGGGTGGTTTTTGTTGTTGTTGTTGTTGTTGTTGTTGTTGTTTTTTGGTATGTGGGTAGCTCCCTGGCTGGGAATCGAACCCAGGCCACAGCGTTGACAGTGCCAGCGCTGAAGCCTTAAGCCACTACACCACCAGGGAACTCCCTGTATTTTTTTAAAGCCAGGAAATGGTGGACATCATTTCTGCCCATAATCTGAGTCATTATTTAGTCACATGGCCCCACCTAACTGTAAGAGAGGCTGAAAAATGGATTCTAGCTATGAGCCCAGAAAGGAAAGGAAGCTGGGTTTCATGAGTATACAGAAGCTTTGCCTCACCATCTTTGGAATATGCACATACACACATGCATGCAGACAGATGTGTACACACATACACACAATTGTGCACACACACAACTAACCTATCAGAACATGTTACTCATAGTAATCCATAATTTTATCTTTGAGGGAGAGAGAGAGGGGGGAGGAAGAGATGGCAAAATGAAGGCCAAGAGGGAAGCTATGATCTTGAACTAGTAGACAAAAAATCCAAGTTCTCATCCTAGTTATGCTTAAAAAAAAGGGGGGCATTCATTTTCAGTGATCGCTTATCTTATGTGGATCTTCATTTCCTTCTTCATAAAATAAAAAATTAGGGTTAGAACAGCATTTCTTATGATGTGTTCCTGGGACTACTAGTTTCTAGTGCTATTGAGCAATGAAAAAAAAAAAAAAAGAACTCAATATACTCTATGCCACTCTTGCTAATTCAACCCTTATTTGCATATTGATCCTTCTGATGAGTTCTTCAATAAAGAAACCTGCTTATTTCACATGGCATTTTCCAAACTTATTTTATTCTGTCAGTCACTTCTTAAACATCTACTATGAGCAAGTCATTGTTCTAGGTTCTGAGGAGACATTGTGTGAAAAAACAAAGTCCCTATCCTCATATAAAAGAATAAATAGGTTAAGGGTTGTGCTTCCTAAACTTTACTTGTCCGAGTATCACCCCCTAAATGTTTGCCATATCTGCATGACAACAGCACTATTATTTACTCAAAAATTTTCTTTAAATGTTGCCCACTGTTCTTTACTTTAATACATTTATCATATTTTGCCCTGTATAATGCACAGATTTTTGCCCAAATTTGTGAGGGAAAAATAAGGATACACATTATACAGGGCAGTACTAATTCTGTATCTATATAAATGTTTTTAATTCTTTTATTTATACTTATGAGTTAAAAGTGTAACTCTAGAAATCAATGACAATATTTGTATGCAAAATAATATGCTAGAATACAATAATTGTTTTTCTTTATATAAAAATACTTATACATAAAAATTTCTTGTACCTTGTATCTGTTCATGTGTTTTGTAATTGTCATATAAAACTTCTTGTACCATAATATGTTAAAAAATAAATGCTAAAATTTCTATAGAATACAAAAAACAAGTACCTGATTATATAAATGAATAAAAATTTGAATTAAAAATGAAAATAAAAATGAAACTTTTTTCCTGAAATGTTGGGCCAAAAATGTGGGTGTGCATTATACACAAGAACGCATTATGCACAGCAAAAATGGTACTTTAAAATAATAGTTAGTATCAACTCTAATCCATAAAAGCACCATACTTGCCATAAGTAGGAAAGGCAAATAAAAATAAATACTATAAAAACAAAATCCTATTATTGAATTCTACTAGATACTATAAAGCTTTGAGGCTGAGTCCTGCCCTCATTTTTGTTAAAAAGGGAGATTATCAAGTATTAGAGACATGGTAGAGAAATACTAGCATTAAATTGAAACTTTCTCTTTTATATAGTCAGAAGGATTGAAAGAGCATTGAGAAAGAAAATTGTTTTCCAAAATTATTTAATGCATGTGCCTACATAACCTAATGTGACCTTGTGACCCACCAAATGTATGACATTGGTGGTGCCCATTCTGAGAAATGGTGGTCTGAACATCATTGTTTATAAAACTCTCCTCCAATACTCTTGGTCCAAACATAAATTGGACATGCCCTTATATGTCATTAGGAAGTTGGATGCTAAGACCACACATGCAGCCTTCAGACTACTGCAAGAACCAAACCAAGACTCATCCTTGACTCATTCATTGTGACTAATCACCTCCTATTTTGTCCTTTTCTTCAGATAACAAAGCTACATGTGTCTTTCCCTTCATTTACAAGGGTTCTACTTACTTCTCTTGCACCAGAGTTAATAGTTTCTCCCCTTGGTGTGCAACCAGAGCAGTTTATGATGGACAATGGAAGTACTGTATGGCGGGAGGTGAGTGATGTCACATTGTCTCATCAGTGGATTTCTTTAAATGATAGATTACAAAAGAGAAAATATGAATGTGTATAGTATGATAATATTTTTGCAGACAAATTATAATATGCATGTGTTATAGAAAATGCTCTGGGAGGCCAAACCAAATGTTAAGGACAGTGTTAAAAACGTGCTCTTTGAATGAAAGAATTGTCATACCATAAGAGTAGTTGACCAGAGAAAAACCATTGTATTCCTTGCCTTTTTCTTAGTTTTCTAAGTTAATAAGAAAAAAAAAAAAAAACAAAGCACAAAAGAAAGGGGAATTGAGCAATTCTGTTTACTTTTTCTCAAAGTCCAAGACATTTTGATAATTATATGATTTCTCTCCCTCTCTCTCTCTCTCTCTCTCTCTCTCTCTCTCTCTCGGTGCTCAGGACAAAAGATATTTAGTTTGTTTTAAACAATATCCTATTGTTGGACATTTAAATTGTCACTGCTAGTATTCCAGCTTCTGAATATTTATGATTTACTTTTCTGTGATATCACTATTATTGATTTTTAGATCAAATGCCCTACTTTTACAATAAATATAATGTAACATCATTTTTACTGTCCTGAAATTGAATTTATACATAACACCTATCTACACTCATAATTTCAAGATAAATCAATGTAATTACTTAACTTCAATGTAAGACAAAAATAAAATGAAAGAAATCAATAATAAAGTATAAGCATGTATGACCATAACTAATCTAAAAGACATTAAAAAGTAGCCAGAGTTTAGTGCCTCTAAGCAGAATCTTTCTAAATACAAGAGATAAAAATGACTACAAGAAAAGCCCTTATATATTGAAAAACAAAACAAAACAAAATCTGGAAGCAATACCACTTCTTCTGAAAACTTCCACACTAGTTCAAACAATGCAAATGTGGATCAACTGGTTGATGTTGAATTACAAAATTAGAAATAGACATTTTCTTCTTCTTTTAATTCTGGGGGTGGGGGAAGGAGAAGTCCCCAAACATGCCTAAGGCACACAAAAGCGGGCAACACTCTTGTAAAAGTGGATATACAGGCACAATCAGGGACTAGAGATATTTATTTCCACTCTACCACTGTTTTGAGCAAATTAAAGAATTCAACAACCTGCTTTGGATTGAGCATCTTTTAGCCATATCACCCATGGTTCTTATTTAGATGAAAGCTTGCCTTTTGAATCCCCTCCCTTGGCTCTGGTTTCAGAACCCAGGACTACTCTTTGGACTTATAGCTGGCAGTTTTCTCACTATGTCTAAACACATTAACATCTTAGCCTTATACAAAAATGGGGAAGTGGCATTCAATGGGCATGCCAAAATAATGCCTTGTAGGATCCTTTCCTGCATCTTACTTTATGAGTGGAACAGTAAACTCAGAAACAGGCACCTATATGACAATTCCCAGAGATCTTTAAGATATTTGTAAAACTAGGAATATACTGCTGTAAAAAGGCTTTTTTTTTTTTTTAAGAAAAGATGCCACCATTGCATAGACCAGAAATGTAGACGTCAACCCTGATTCTTTTTTCCCTCCCATCCCACATCTAATCCACCAACCAATCTATTGAGCTCTTCTGAACTCTCCACGACTTCCATCCTTCTCCAAATCACCATCAACTTTTTTTTTTTTTTTTTGCTTTTTGGTATGTGGGTAGCTCCCTGACTGGGAATCGAACCCAGACCGCAGCACTGACAGCACCAATGCTGAAGCTTTAAGCCACTACACCATCAGGGAACTCCCACCACCATCAACTTTTTGCCCCCCAAAATTTGATAACTGGTTTCCCCAAACTTCCTTCACCTCCCTCCAATTTATTCTCTATATATCAGCCAAAGTTACCTTTTTAAAATGTGAAGTCAGGTAATGCTTCCCACCACTCTTGCCCCTCCATGGCTCACCATCACACCTAGAAGAACACCCTGATCCCAAAAAGCAAAAGTGATCTTAAGAAAGAAAAACAAACTGGAGTTATCACACTGATTTCAAACTATATTACAAAGCTGTAGTAATCAAACAGTATGATACTGGCATATAAACAGACACATATTAATGGAACAGAATAGAAGCCTGGAAATAAACCCATGCATATATTTTCAATTAATTTGTCACATCAGAACCAAGAAGACACAATGAAGAATAGATAAACTCTTCAATAAATGATGTTGGGAAAACTGGACAGACACATTGAAAAAAAAAGGAAAAGAAAAGAAAAGAAAGAAAGAAAGAAACAAAAAATCAACTCAAAATGATTAAAGACTTGAATGTAAGACCTAAAATCATAAAACTCCTAGAAGAAAACATAGGGCATAAGCTCCTAGACAGTTCTCTGCAATGGTATTTTGAGTTTGATACCAAAGCAAAGGCAACAAAAGCAAAAATAAATAAGTGAGGCACATCAAACTAAAAAGCTTCAGTACAGGAAAGGAAACCATCAACAAAATGAAGAGGCAACCTACAGAATGGGAGAAAATATTTGAAAATCATATATCTGATAAGAGATTAATATTCAAAATATGTGAGGGCTGTCCGAAAGTTATCCAGCCATGTAATATAAAAAATAGCTCTCTCTCTCTCTCCATATATCTATATCTATATCTATATCTATATCTATATATCTATGTCTCATATATATATATACACAACTCGTGTACACACACACACACACACACATACACAACTCCATATATCTATATGTACAACTCTCTCTCTCCATATATCTATCTATCTAGATAGATAGATAGATATAGATATAGATATAGATATAGATATATATACACTCATACAACTCAATAGGAAAAAAGAAAAGAGAAAGAAAACTCACCTTGGTCTGCAAAGCTTTTCATAAACTTGCCCTACTCTGTCCTCATTGTTTCCCTTCCTGTCCTTGCTTGATAAACTCCAGCTACAGTGGTTGTCACGTCTCTTGAATATTCTGAACTCCTTCCTGTCTTTGAACTTTTCATACTTTTATTTCTTCTACCTGCAACTCACTACCCCCAGATTTTTGCATAGTGGGCTCTTGCTCAAGGAAATCTTCCCCAACCCCTTTATCTGTGACAGCCCCTCCATCACTCACAAATGACCCTGACTGCCTCATTGTATGTGAGTAAATCCACCCACTATAAATATAATGTCAGAAACTCTATTTGTTGTACAACATTTGTGATGGGAAACTCAGTCTGTTTTACAGAAGTTGCAATAAGGCACTAGCACCCAGGTGACAACTTTACTATATTTGACTTCATTAACATTTGACATTTTTTTCTATAATATCAACATTTTTTTTGTATTAAGATATGGACTTTATCTGTTGGTTATGAACCATCAAAAGCTTTTGTATTCACTTGATTTCCACAGGTCTTTTGGTGATTATCAGATTCACATTTAAGACACTATGTGAAGTATGTTAAGTTTGTTGAATAGGTGGGGGCATGATGGGTTGAGATTGGAAACGCTGCTGGAGTAGGCTTGCTTCACTAAATACTTGATGAAGTGAATATATAAAATCTATGTATAAAACCTGATGCATGTCCTTTACTTTAGTGGTTGATTTATTGGTTGACTTGACTGCTTGATTGACTGCCCTGTGAATGACTCAAGTCAAGTCACACTCATAGACTGCTTTCCACACAGATTACCCACGATGCATCTTCCCCTTCATCTATCGAGGAAAGTCCTATAAAAACTGTATCATGGAAGGCAGCTTCTTTGGAAAACTGTGGTGCTCAGTCACCTCCAGCTTTGATGAGAAGCAGCAGTGGAAATACTGTGCAGTAAATGGTAAGGCACTGGAGGAAGGATGGGGTATTTGGTGGAGAGGAGGCCGTACAGCAATGATCCTTGTAAGGGAATGATGGCAGGTGGAGAGCAGAGCACCAGGAGAAATACTTCTAGGAACCAAGGGTCTCCTCAGAGAGCACACTATGACAACCACAAGAGACAGGAATGTCTTGAGGCCATGTTCTCCCAAATCCTGAATGTGAGCATGAAAAACCAGTTGTCCTGTGTCCCAAAATCACGAGCAGTTGTCCTGATATTGGTTTTCAAGTATTTCTGTTTCTAGAATGACAGTAACCAGATTTACTTGGTGCCATACCTGCATTTCAATGCAGTTTAACATCTAATCTCAATTCTATACCTACTCTTAACTTAATAATAACCTCCATTTATCCTAGTGCCCTTTCTGTATTAGACTGTGATGCAAGAGCTCTATATACAATATCCCAATGAATCTTTCCATGGAAGCTCTATGAGATGTTATTTTTTCCCATTCAATAAATGGTTTCAGTAGAATTAAATCCCATCCAAGGTCACATGCCTAGGTGATGTCATGGTTAGGATTTGAATTCAAATCCACATGACTCCAAAGCCCACGCTTTCTCACTAAGCATTGTTCCTTGCATAGAAATGAAAATGTGTGCACGCCACCTATCCATAAACACACTTATTTCTGTATAGAATCCTAATTATGTTCTTCCCTTGACACTCAAAAACTCTTTTTTCTTTTTTTTTTTTTTTTTTGCTTTTTGGTATGTGGGTAGCTCCCCGGCCGGGAATCGAACCCAGGCCACAGTACTGACAGCGCCAGTGCCGAAGCCTTAAGCCACTACACCATCAGGGAACTCCTCAAAAACTCTTATTCTTCTTATATAAAAACCTTAATTTTATCCTAGCCCTAGCAAATACTTACTACATTAAGTGTAAACCAACCTTATCCTTAAATCTCACTGTGCTATCTCTTAACCTAATTTTTCCTCCAAGTTTAACTCTTTCTCCACCTCCATTCTTGACTCTAAATTCTATCCACACACCCATAACCTCAGGCATTTTAAAATCTCAAACCAAATAGATGGATTAAGATAGCAATTTTATGGTAATATCATAACACTGTGGAGTTCCCTGGTGGTGTAGTGGCTTAGTCTTCAGTGCTGTCAACACTGTGGCCTGGGTTCGTTTCCCAGCCAGGGAACTACCCACATAAAAAACAAAACAAAATATCATAACACTGTGTATAGTTGTCCTAAATCTACCTCAAATCTTATTATAACTTACCTCTAACTTTAATATATCTAAACTTCTGTTTATCCTTCACATGATCCAATCTCCTCAGATCCAATTCTGATGGGATGACAGATTTTACAGATGGGAAAACTTGGGCTCATGGAGGTTCAGTTACTACATAAAGAGTTTGATCCCCAAAAGTCTAAGCTTCAGAAATCATGCTCTTATTCACTAGTCAGTACTGCTTTTACACCCCAGTCAAAATCTGGCTCTTCCTAAAAATACCACAAACATAGTCTGTTTATTAGAAAATGCTGAGTTTATTACTTAACAGAGTAAAGGTGATTACCACCTTGACAGTGTCTTAATAATGTCTTGGAGGGTGGAGGGCAACATTGGGATGTTAATGAGGTCTTGGGGTCTTTCAATGTGGAGATGTGAATAGGAATGGGCACAGATAATAATATGATTTAGAGTTGATGGTCATGGCAAGGTGAAATTTCTGAGGTTTCAAAGAGTCGTGAAGAGTAAATAATCTTTTGATACAATCGATTGAAAGTTGGAAGGTCTGATGTTTATTTAAATGATTTTTTCAGGAAATTCCTGAGATGAACAATAGTTATTTGAAATTTTATCTTCCCAGGAAAGAATTTCCTAGATTAATAGAGTTGTGTTGATGAAGCCCATGGAATAGTAAAGGCTTGTTAATGTAGACAGTAAACTGTGCGGGTGTCAATGGTTTTGGTTCTCACTTATCTTTAGAAATAATAACATCGCCAAGAAGTTGTTTTGGAGTGTTCAATATATTATTGCCTTTCATGACACAAAGCATGACCCATAGATGGTGTGTGATAGATAGAAGCCCCTCTCATCTCCTCCTAACCAGTAACATTTTCATTATCATTTTCAGAGTATGGGGGAAATTCTTTCAGCAAACCCTGCATCTTCCCCTCCATCTACAGAAACAATGTGATCTCTGAATGCATTGAGAATGAAAGCAACAAGCTGTGGTGCCCAACCACGGAGAACATGGACAAGGATGGAAAGTGGAGTCTCTGTGCTGACACCAGTAATCTGGGGAAGGGGATTGGGTGGGCCTAGGTGGGTCCCTTCATTTACTCATCAAACATCTACTTCAGCCCCACTGTGTGCCAGACTGTGTGCTGAGCAGTGGGAAAATGGTATGAGTAAGGCAGAGTCCTGCCCTCATGGGACTGGTGAACAAATAGCATAAACAACATGATTTTTAAGGTTTAAAAAATCTATTAATAAGGGAACTAAAATGATAATAAAGCCAATTCAAGTGATATTATGAAACATATATATAGTCAGTGAAAGAAAAAATATTGAACTGAAGCAAGATTGCTAAATTAGATAGAAAAATCCATTAACATCTAAAGAACAATCAAACCTTTGGGGTTAATCTTGTCTACCAGACAGAAATTATTGACATCTCTGTTGAACAAAAATTATTTGCAATGTAATTGCAAATCAGTCTAATTGTTAACTGAGTTGGGGCCTCCAATCCAAAGCAGCAAACAGAGGTTTATTTCCCTAGAGCAGGTGTCTACAAGCTTCATCCTATCTATAGGCCAAATCTGGACCAACTCTTCTTTATGTATAACCCTTAATCTAGGAATAGTTTTCACATTTTTATGTGGTTGAAAAAAAAAAAGAAGAAGAATATTTTGTGACAGGTGAAAATGACATTAACTTAAAATCCAGCATCCAAATATGAAGTTTTATTAGAACACAGTCACCTCCACTTATTTATGGCTTGTCATTAGCTGCTTTCTGGATACAATGCTGAGTTAAGTAATTGTGACAGACACTGCATGAGGCACAAAGCTAATAATATCAACAATCTGTTCATAAAACAAGGTGATATATTAATCAATTGAGAAAAATATGACCAGAGGCTCACAGCAACCCAATTTCCCCTAGGAGCAATGGCTCAGCATTCACCAATTTGGTGTTTGAGCGAACTTTATAGAACATAACTACCTCTAATAAAAGAATGGACTGTATCTTCCAGTGTGAACCATTCCTGTTTCTAGCAGACTCATCCCTGAGGACAACCCTCCATCCAGGAGCTCCAGATACAGATGGGTTGGAGACTTGAATAACTTATGAGGAAATGGAGGTGTGAGGGGAGAGCCTTGTCCCTGTACAAAATGATACCAAAATAGGACCCCTTGACCATTGCCTAAAGCAGAATAGTGAAGACACATTCCCAGTGTTATATTTCCCTTCATCTAGGGAAGGCACATCCAAACTGTGGCCCAGGACAGCTTTGAATGCAGCCCAACACAAATTCTTAAAACATTGAGATTTTTTTTGCAACCTTTTAAAAAGCTCATCAGCTATTGTTAGTGTATTTTATGTGTGGCCCAAGACAATTCTTCTTCCAATATGGCCCAGGGAAGTCAAAATGTTGGACATCACCAAAGGGCTTCTCCCCTGCTTACCCTCCAAATCTACATTTGCTATCCTTTAATGAAAATTCTTGAAAACTTGAAATAAGGCCAAAAGATTTCCACATGCCATCTTAGATTATTGTCTGTGAGGCAAGGTTAAGTCCCTAAGGGTCACCTGTATAAAAACACCTTATCCAACATATACAAGGGGGGACCCAAAAGAATCTGGAATTTATAAAAAATTGTGTATTTATTCTTAAATGTTTAAACTTCAGTCCCCTTCAAAGTACTCTCTGTTTGATGCAATACACCTAATGAGACTTTTTTCCCACGGCTCAAAACAGTTTTTGAACTTGTTGCTTTTGATGCCTTTTAGTGTTTCTACTGTTTTTGTTTTACCTCTTCCATATCAGCAAAACATTTCTCTTTGAGGCCTTTTTTTTTTTTAATCCAGGAAAACAAACAAACAAAAAAATAGTCACTTAGGGAGAGATTGGGTGAATAGGGAGGGTGAGGCACAGGGATCTTGCATTTTTGGTCAAAAACTGTTGAAAACTCAGCATGATGTGGGCAGGTGCATTGTCATGGTGGAAACACCAGTCATCTGTTTGCCACACAGGATGACTCTTCTGCATGCAGCTTCTCACAACAACGCCAGCGGGTGCACTGAGGCAGATGGGTTCCTAGAACACTCCTCTAGCAGGGGGAGCCTGTAACACCACAAGGGCCCCCCCTCCAGGAGATAACTCGGGGTTTTTTTTGTGTGTGTGTGTGTCCCACTTTAGATTGTTGGTTCATTCCCATTGAACTCACAGCCAACAGCACTATAACTCATGCCTGAACAAAGCTCACAACACATTTTCTGCATTAGGCACATTCCAGACTCCTTGAACTTAGAAATATTATACTAGCTAGCACTTCAGGTTGGGGCCATTTTAAACAGTGAACTCACCAATGGGAAGTACACAAATGTGAAAAAAAAAGGGGGGACTATGTAGGCCATGACAAGGACACGTGTTTACAGTTAATAGAGCTGAGACAAGAAGGCAGAGTGTTGCATTGTTGGACTTGAACTAGGAGTGTGGGCATTGAGTGTTTCAAAGTTTTCACCACTCTGAGTGTCCACAAATGACTGTAGATGTGCCACAGTGTTGATTTGAGATTCCAAATAAATTTTAGTGAGTAGGTGAATTCACAAATGTGGGATCCATGAATAAAGAGGACCCATTGTAATTTGTCCTCCGCATGCTTCCCACTCAAACCCTGGTTCTCCTGGTGTCAAAATGTCCTTCTCTCTCTCACCCCCCACCTCCAGGATGCTTTGTGCTTTTTCATCCTGTTGTTCCCCATTCTACTCCTCAGTACTATCCCCCACCCTTTCCCAAGTCTTAAACTCAAATAGCTTCTGAAGGAAGAAAATTCCTCTGACATATAGGTTTAGGTCAGCATGTCACCCCTCCAATGGGAGCCTCTGGGCAATGCCTGGACAGCACAACCATACACACAATGCTGAAGCCTAAGCCTTCTCTGTAGCATGAAGGCACAGGGATAACCACTTTCTTATGTCTCTCTTCTCCCAAGGACTTACCTCTTTGGTTCCTGGCTCTCCCTGTCACTTCCCATTCAACTATAAAAACAAGAATTATTTTAACTGCACTGACAAAGGATCAGAGAAGAACCTTTTATGGTGCGCAACATCTTACAACTATGACAAGGACCACACTTGGGTGTACTGCTGATGCAAAGGTAAGACAGGTAGCACACCTGGGTGCATTGCCAATGTAAAGATAAGAACTGATCCTTCTAGCACATCTGATTTGTTGAGGTTCCTGGCACGATGAGCTTCATTTCCTGGAGATAAGGTGGAATGTGTGTGGGTTTGTGGGATGAGGGAGATGGGGAGGGCTGTAACAACTTCCAAAATTAGAAGCCTGGAAAAAATTGTGGCATATCTGTCGAGAAGGAGAGGAGAGCAAGACGAGAACATGGGTGAACCTTTTCAAACCCCAAAAGGTATTGTTCCAAGATTCAGGTTTGAGAGGCTTTGGGTGTCACAGATTGGGAAAGGGAAATTCTCAAACTGGAATGTGAGATGAAGAAACCTTCCCTGAAAGAGGATACCGGAGACTTCCCCAGCCCCCAGAACTCATGACACCATGTTGTGGATCCATTACCCCCATCACTGAGGAGCTAACCAAGGAAAAAGCAGGGTTCATTTGGGCCCCTTCCCCCACCTAAGCGCATAAGTCAACTATCTCTGCAGGACCAAATGCGTCGCTTCATGTTTTTCTAGTCTTTTCCTTCTGACGTCAGCATTATAAAGACCATAGACATTCTCTCTAGACCTCCTGTATGGATCAACTGGCCTATTAATCCTGTAATTCTGGAATTTAAACATAAAAAGTAGTACTTTCATCAGATTTGAGGACGAAACTGCATTGTCCCTTCCTTCCAGGGTGGAAAATTCTAGCAATCCTTCCCCTTCCGATGCATGTGGTTTATGGATGACACCAAAACCAGTGACTCTCCCTCAGTTTGGGCTTAGCAGTGAAAATTATTTTCCCTGAAGAGAGAAAAGGCAAAGGAATGGGTTTGGGACCCTGGGTACCATCTCAACAGGGTGGATATTCAAAATCACCCACAGCAGTCCTCAGTTCATGTTGAAGAACTAAAGACTAAGAACATCGTTAGTGCCCATCCCCCAACTTTTATCCATCAGAGCAGAACTACAATAGAGGTGAGGTGGAGACACTCATAGTTCATTGACTGACTTGCTCCCTCCAGCCAGGTGAGGGGTGAGGGTGTTTAGTTGCTCTTGGCTCAGCTCCTTCTGACTGAGTCTTAAAAGTTCATACAAAGGCACTTTTTAATTTGCAGTATATTTTGAGTCCATGCATACCTATTACCTGAACGCTGGCTTTTGGTTTTATTTTCAAGGGGAGGGCAAGCATGCTCAGAAGAATCTGACATGTTGAGTCAGGAACCAGCTTCATCTCTTTCATCTCATCTTTCAAGCTTAGATCGTCACCTTTAGCAATACCTTGTCCACCATCTTGCTTGATCACTTGGTCACTTGTGAAGGACATAGGGAAAGTGTGGCATAACCACCAATAAAGAAGTTGCAAATGAACTCTGGGGCTGCCTTTCCTGCTTCCTAGAATGAGAGAGATGATGAAGGACCTGAATGGGTGAAGGAAACATTGGTGAAGGGGTTGGTGAGCCTCATGGTGGGGAGATAAGATTGTCAGCCCAGGGACCCTTGGAGGTAACGGCAGCCTTCTATCTCTTTCTGGGAAATCACAGATTTGGGTGGAGCATTTGTAGGTACTTATTAAATAATTAATAAATAAATTAGTAAGTGACTAGAGGGTAGCAAATTCATTGCAAGACTGCCTCAATGATTCCTTCCTGGTCGCTATGGCGGACACCAATAATTGATTACAGAATCTGTTTCCTGTGAGCCTGGATGCAACTTATGGTGTCGTCCCCCTCTCCTTTTCCCTCTCCTTTCCCCCTCCCCACCTCCTCCTTCATAAAATGCTCCGAGCAACTGCAGCTACTATCCCTGACTGCATCCAGACATCAGGATTAGATTGTAGCCATTCAGCCTCATTCAGTACCAATCTGATGGTCAGATTAAAAAGATGTTTCATAGACATGTGAGAAGCCTGAAAATTTAATGGTAGCTCTTTTCTGCTTTAGCTCAAGAACAGCCAGAAGATAAATCTTCACTCCATCACATACAAAAACACCATAGTAAGCCTCGTTCTCCCGTTCTCAGGTCCCACATCTTCCCTTGCTTAGACCCTTCCCTCATCTCATTTTCTACCTCTGTCCCCCTCATCATTACACTCAAGCTGTTTGAACTCACCAAGCTCACTCCAGTCCCTGTGCCTTGCTCATAGCTCTCCTCCTCACTGTTGAGATGCCCTGTGATGGAGTTGGAGAATTGCCACCAGACACCACTTCAACAATGGGCTTGCCCAGCTCTGGTGACTGCTGTCTGCAGGCAGCCTTCCTCAGTCAGCCCCAAATCAGAGATGTCCTCAGCTGCAGTGTAACATCCCTCATGCCCTTGCAGGGAAGTCCATGGGCAAAGACTGACCAATGGTAGGTTTAAAGACCCAGCCATTTCAACTCAAGTGAAATAGCTCTACTATGGCAAGGCCTCCTGTGGGTTTGGCTGACATTGTTGAATTTGTACCCAATGCAGTTCAACTTCTCCCTCTGCCCAATCCCATTTCCTTTCCCAGGTGTTGACCCCAAGGACTCTCTTTGATAAACCTCCTACCCGCTGATCTCCACTCTCAGACAGAGCAGGAGCCCTGGGAATTCAACCTGAGACAGCCTGTCTTTACATTTGTGCCTCAGGACCTTTACACTCACCCTACACTGTGTCTAAAATGCTCTTCACCAGACATGCCCCTGGTGCTTAACAAATGCTCCAAAATCCTTATAGAAGTGATGGCTCCTCTCCACTCCTGGACCCTTTACAGCTAAATCAACCACACTTGGCTTCTTTCCCCAAGTCTCTTGGTATCTCACCATCCCACTTTATCTTCCTCAAAGTATTCATCATGATCTAAGTTTCTCTTAAGTAATTAGTTATTTTTTCTATCCTCACCCTGGACTATGAGCTCCAAGAAAGCAAAGACCTTATTGCTGGGCTGTCTCCAGGACCTGGAATAATCCCAGACTCATAGTGTGGACATGTCTGTCCAATAGAGTAGCCACCACCCACAATGAGCTATTTGAATGTAACTGAAGCAATTCATAAGCTAAATAATTTCTGAATGAAAATTTATTAATATAATACAAAAAAATAAAATTCAGTTTTTCAGCTTTATTCACCACATTGACTACCAAATAGCCACATGTAGCCAGTGGCTGCCATAATGCATGACACAGATCTGGAACATTTCCATCATCACAGCTCTAGAATATAAGGTCCTTGAGGTCAAGTACCTTGTCATCAGTCTATGACCCTCCCCTGGAACAATGCCAAACATATAGTAGGGACTCAATGGGTGAGTGGGTGAGTAAATGGATAAATGGGGTGGAGTTGAGGCAAGAGGCTGAGTAATGTTTTCAAGGATTATTTGGATTGTGGTACTCCTCTACTCAAAACCCTCCAAGATCCTCAAAATGGCCTCCGGAAATGTACTTGCATGATTTAACCCCTGACCCACTCTTAATCCTATCACCCAGCCCTCTCCAGGCACCCTGGTCTCCTTGCTATTCTTTCAGCACTCCAAGCACGTTTGTGCCTCAGGACCTTTGCACTCACCCTACGCTGTGTCTAAAATGCTCTTCACCAGACATGCCCCTGGTGCTGAACAAATGCTCCAAAATCCCTATAGAAGTGATGGCTCCTCTCCTCTCCTGGACCCCCTCAAGCCCCTTTTCTGCTCCAATTTTCCATATTTCTTACCATCTTCTAACATTCTAAATATGATTCTATATACTCATTTATTTTGTTCTGTTACTGTTTCCTCCAATTCGAATGTAAACTGGTGGGATGTGGGGTTTTGATCTATTTTATTTACTGATACAGCCCCAGGCTTGCAAGAAAGCCTTGAACATAGCAAGCATTTGATACATTGCAGTTGAATTAATAAAGGGGAGAAGGAGGGAAAGAAGAAAAAAGAAGCTAAAGGAAATGAAGGGTAGGAGTTTAAAATAAAATGGTCTCATCAGGAAAATGAAGAATAACAAAAAAGAGTGGCCCTATCCAGGATTCCAAGCCCCCAGCCCCTCCTCCCTCAGACCCAGGAGTCCAGGCCCCCAGCCCCTCGTCCCTCAGACCCAGAGCCTCCTGCACTCTGCGGAACAGGACTTGGGTTTTTCGCTGTTTAAGCAATGCTGTTACGAAGATACGTGTGTGTATGCCTGTGTTTGTACACACAATAGTAACATCAAATAATATTAATTATTATTATTATATTGTCTAAGATACATAATAAATCACATAATATGTAAAATAAGATGCTGTGTATTGTATTCTTTCTTAATATAATATAATCATGTTTGAGAGCTTCATGTAGGTCAGAGTCTCCCTGAAGCCCTTTTATCACTGTGAACCCTAAGCAGTTGCTATTATTTGGAAATGACCAATGGTCAAATATAACAGGGTTCAACCCAATATACTTATATGATTTATGCAACATACAGGAAACTTTATAAATACTCACGGATGTATGTTCATGAAATTATATACTGTATAATTTATGAGTATGTAATTCATGAATATCTGACATGTATTCATGAAATTATAAATATATCATATATAATGAAGTATCTATCATTTCATTTCTTGCTCCAAAGAACCAGCCTCCCAAAGCAGGACCTATTATTATCTAGGTGAAGGGTAAGCAGATCTTCTAGCTGGTTGTCCTGGAAGCCTGATTTGGTGAACTGTCAGCTGGGTTGCCAGGCACACCGACTTAGGGAAAACATGACATAAGGAAGTCACATATCTCTATATATTTGGTAGGGTGCTGTGCCCATTCTTATGGAGTTATACCCTGACTTATTGGCTCCTGTGGACACAGAGCTTCTGGGACAGATGCACCTGTACCCATCGATGTGGATCTCGTACCCACCTACACCTGGATGTCCCCTGGGGGGGCTGGGCCAGGCTGCCTTCTCTTATGTGCTTTGCACGAGGTGGCTCATTTAATCCTGGCATCACCTGCAGCAGGCTGGTGCGCCATCACCCCCTTTCCACAGGGACGTGGAGCCTGAGAAGAGAAATGACCCGCCAAAGCCACACACCCAGGAAGTGAACAGTCTGCCTGTGTCCAGGGCCTGGGCCTTTCAGGAG
>PVJL010012205.1:0-38460 GCA_004026885.1 Lyroderma lyra
ATGTTTATTTGGGGACGAGTGGGTTAGGGAGGGGAGAAAGGGGAGGGGGTGGGAGAGGAGGCAGGGAAGCTAAATATAAGGTGATGGAAAGAGAAGTCACATTAGGTGGTGAACTGATTATACATCAAGTTGACAATGCACTGTAGAATTGTATGCCTGAAACCTATGTAATCCTTGCTAACAGATGTCACCCCAATAAGTCTAACAATAAAAATGAATGAAAAATCAAGAAATGTGAGGAAGGCAGGTAGAATAGGGGGATCTCGGGACCCCTCCCATGTCATTTGCCCTGCTGGAATGGTCGCCACTGCCCTGATACCACCCACTCACTAATAATCCCTGCCCCCAAGATAAGACAATCAAGGGAGATAATTGAATTTGGAAAGGAGACAGGAACAATAAAAGAAAGGTGATGTCACAGGCCTATCAATCAGATTTGTCAATCAAGAGACCCTACGCCTAGAGGTATCTCCCCTACAGACCTAGAAGAAAATAACTGACCAGGGCTCCTGAGCCAATTTCCTGCTCGAGCCCACTCCTCCCCTCAATAAACTATCTCTTTGTTTTGTTTCACCACTTTAAAAAAAAAAAAAAAGAACTTAGAGGCAGCTCCACATAAATATGATAAAATTATTTTAGTACCCACTTACTTTCTCTTAGCTGCTTCTATGTGCTAATGCCCCATGTTACCCTTGTCCTCACAGGTGGCCAAGAACTTTTTAGTCCATTACACATGCTATGACCTTTGACCTATGACCTTTGAGTTAGCTACACATAGCTGGTCCAGGACACAGAGCACCATGGAACCAGCTACTCCTCACCAACAGTTGTCTATCTTTCAATTTGTCTTTATCTATCTATCATCTATCTTTCTATTTATCTATTATTTATCTGTCTGCCTGCCTATCATCACCTATCATCTATTTGTCTTCCTATCATCTATTACCTATCCATTTATCTATCTGTCTATCTACTTATCTATCATCTATTATCTATCTATCAGTCTGTCTATCATCTATTTACCTATCATCTATCATCTAACTATCTAGCAATCATCTATTATGTTTATTTACCTATAATCTATTATCTATTATTTATCTATCATCTATGTATCATCTATTTACCTGTCATCTATTACCTATCCATTATTTATCTACTTATTTGTCATCTATTGTCTATCACTCTATCTATCTATTTATCATCTATCAATCATCTATTATCTATCATTAATTTATCTACCTATCATCTACCAATTATTTCTCATTATCTATCAATAATCCATCTACCTATCTATCTAGCATATCTATCTCTCATATATAATGTGCACCCATGTTTTTGGCTCAAAATTTCAGGAAAACAATCTTTTGTTTAAAATTATTAATTTAAATTTTTATTTGTTTATATTTAGGTACTTGTTTTTTGTACTATAAAGAAATTTTAGTATTTATTTTTTAACATGGTACAAAGAATTTTATGTAACAAATTACAAAGCACAAAAACAGATACAAGGTACAAGAAAATTTATGCATATAATTTTTTAATAAAAAATGATTACCATATTCCAGGATATTATTTTGCATTTTTGATTTCCAGACTTACACTTTTAACTCATAAGCATAAATAAAAGAATTAAAAACATTTGTATAGATGCAGAATTAGTACTAGCTATATACAGGGTCCAATATAAATAATGCCCCTTTTTTATGAGCTAGTAATCTATACCTAAATCATAAACATGTTATTTTGTAACATAACAATATTATAACTACATTAACATAACTACTTTAAAAAGGTGTTACTTCTGCCAGACCCTGTATAATATGCATCTTTATTTTTTCCTCATAAATTTGAGCAAAAGAGTGCACATTATACATGGAAAAATAGAGTAATCATCTCTCTGATGACAGCATACTGGCATGTACAGTTATGCACAGATGTACAGGAGCTACTCTCTGTGCATCTCATTTTGGGAATGAAGGGGAATAAAAGAGCATTTTTTTTACCGGAAGCACTCTTTATTGCCAGCAACCCACCAGGCCAAAAGAGCACAGAGGCTCGGGGCAGGCCCTGGGCACCACCCGGGATGCTTCAGACCTCAGGACAGTCCTTGGCTCACACAGCTCCATGCAAATACAGAGCTAAAAACTTCTTGAATGTCTCTGGCTGGAAACCAGTCGGCCCAACAGGTTCCACCACCACCTTCTTTTTGATCACTGGGAGGCACCAGAAATGCTGATAGAGGAGCTGGACTGAGTCCACCCAGACCAGATTCTTGACGCCCTCACTGGAGGCCAGATCTGTGGTGTTCAGCTGTAACAGCAGGAACTGGAAGACACGTCCATCGGTGCACACGCTCTGCACAACGACTGGCTGCTCCAAAACCTTAGTGTCATTCCCATAGAGGAGCCGGGCCTGAGCCAAGGCACTGCCAAAGGCAAACACGATCATGGTTGAAAGCGGCGTGGTTTTAAACTGGCCGTCTCCAGAAAATACAGGGTATGGGGATAGGGGTAAGTATAACCCTCCTGGAATCCTGTGTCGTTCTTCACATCATAAACATTGCACTCCTGGAAACCAACAGTGGGAGATATGGAATAGAAGGTCTCAAGAACATGATTCTTAGTAGCTTCAACCTCCTCCCTGGAGGCAACGGGGGGGGGGGGGCAGAGGATCCATGGCATTCAGTCGGGCTCCCTTAGAACCACGGACCTGAAGGAGAACAGACTCTCGATTCCACGTGGTGGATAATGTGTAGTTTTTGGCAAAGATCCGCCTGGCCAGAGAAGGATGCTTGAAAAATCTGGGATTTACACAGCTGTATTAGGCTGTTCACAATGACTGGGCAGTAGGTCTCTCTCTTAGGGATGTCTTCAGTGGAGTGCCAGAGACGGGCATGAGAGATCACATTCAGGACGTGTTCATCTTGGTTCTCTATGTGGTTCCTTGGATCGTCAACAAGGCTAAGCCTTGGTAAGCCAGAGGGCCTGCTTTACACCCTCGAGGAGGCGGCAACGCTGGTGGAAGGTGTAGCAGGTCTGGTCTTTGTACAGCGGATGCTCGTGAATCAGGGGCAGGCGGCGGAACTTTGGATGTGTCCATCCAGGATCCCAGGGAGGGAAGACCGGCCGCGCCAGCCCGGGGACGAAGTGCATCTTCCCAGTGTAGGTGATGGGCTCCAGTCCAGGGATTTTGTACACCGGGTTCGGCGGGGGAGGCTTGGGCTTCTGCGTGTACCGCACGCCCCACTCATACGCCCCGCGTCTCAGGGACCCGCAGCCTGCAAAACCGAGCTGTCCGGGGCAAGCCAGCACCTACCTTGAGGGCCCCGACACCAACGCCATGCCGATTTGCTTTCCTCAAGACCTCCACCTGGACGCCGCCATCTTCCTGTGCGCCTAAAAGAGCATTTTTAAACATGCACACACACACACACACACACCACATACACATTCTCCTATATTTTTTAAAACCGTAATTCCAGACTCTGTATTTACCCTACTTGACTTGTTTCTTGTTGTTTCATCTCCTGATACCCAATATCTGCCTCAGGTCTCCTCTGGGAACCTCCCCCTATTGTGAATGTTGGTTGTGTGACCACTGAACACTACTTCTTGAGTTAGCTTTCACCATCACTCAGAATGAAGATCAGCAATAATAACAACAGTGATACTATTCATTTCACTCACCAGGAAGAATCTTGAGTTCTCTCTCAACTATGCATGGAGGAATAATTTAGCAGTCTCAGAGGTGCTTATTGGCAATTCTTATGTATTTGGTGATTAAATTTCAGTTCATACCATCAGCATTTCTCTAGTAATGCAGGAATATCAGAGTAAGTTCATACATAAAAAGTTCATAGATCATTAGCACTGAGCTCACTTAAAGAACAAAAGAAAATCAGTTTTTAATCTAGATCATTTCTTAGGATTAAAATAAAACATTTGCTTAAAAATTATTACAGTTCAAATACTAATGAAATAGATAATCATTTGTTAGGAAAACAGCTTCCAATGGAAGAGTTAAATATCAATTTGTTGCCACTATTAGGACAAGCTTTATTCCTGAATTTTTGAGGGTCTCTTCATTTAAAGATAATCCAGAAATAATGAATTTATAACTTAGATACACTTTAAGAACATTCCCAGGACTGTTTGACAAAGCTCTTTAATGCTGGTTACACATAATTTATTTGTAAATTTACTTATGGAGGATTTATAGTTCAGTATTATGTTGACTTTTAGTATAGTCAGGAGTTACTATACTCATATTTGTCCTAGATTATTAAATACCTGAATTCTTTCTCCTTCCTTTCTTCCTCTCTTTCTGTGATTTTTTCCCTTTATTCAGTTAAATGTTTTTGAGCACTGCTGTATACCTGCCATAACTTATATAGGAAGTATAATAATGTTCTTAGAGATTTAGTGAGAACTCTAAAGCTCTGTGAGCTCCTGGGGGTGGGAGAGGGGGTATGTAAATCTGGTGTCAGCTCTGGGAGATTTTTCCCAAAATAGGAACAGGCCTCAGTCAGAGAAAGCAAAGGTAGGAGGAATATGGCCACTAGGCACACCAGCCTCAAAGACAGCCAAAATCTGGTAAAGAAAAAATAATACAGTGGGCTGAGTATAATTCTACTCAACTAACATGGAGCACCCAGCAGAAATGGACTCAGAGCCACACAGACAGACCTGATTTGTCAGTGGGGACATGAGTAAGATACTTTCTTAATCTTTGATTATTAGCTACAAGACAACCAAAGCAAGTGAAACATTTGGTTACAGTCCATGTCTGTATCTCTGCACTTTATGATCTAGTATCTAAACACTTTTACTGGCAATTGTCAGTTGGGTCATTCTCTTGTGCGTCTTCCTACTCTCTGTGTCCTGATCTGTGATAACCTTGGTGGGTCAGCATGGAAGATACTTGGGTCTTTGACTGACTGTGTGAGACATCAGACTATGATAGAAGGAAACACAAAGACCTTTAATTGCCTTTAGCCCATGAGGTTTGGGGATTGTCTGTGTGGAAGTGGGCATATTCTGACTCATACAGTGTACATTAGCTCTAGCAATAAGCAATCCACTGGTGACATTTAGAAACAGCAATTTCAGAGTATTGGCGAGGACAGAACTGGGTGCCAATAAACTAGAAAAGCTACCTAAAGAAACTTAACTGTGGAGGAAGAGAAGGATCAAGAAACAGCTGTGTGACAGGAATGATATGTACATGCTGGCTGAGAATTGAACCCAGGCCGTGGTGTTGAGAGTGCTGAAGCCTAGCCACTACACCACCAGGGAACCTAGAAATGATATTTCTTGAAATAATTTTGTGTGCTTTCTCTTTTGTGTTTCCTGGTGTGTAACCTCCTCTTTTGGGCCAGAGGAGCCCATTTGACTCATGGAGATTAAAAATTTCTATACCCAAAATGTGGAGAAAGAAAAATAATTGTTTATCTTTTGAAATCCAGAATAGGATTTTTAAGTCTCAAAACTGATTTGTTTAGTCCATAATGAGAAAACAGTTTTGAAAGCTAGATTTGTGGAGAAAGAAAAGATAATTCACACAGATTCATTTTTTTTTCTCATATTAATGGCCTTTGCCTGAAAACTTGACCACTGAGGTTACTACAAATCAAAACCAGTCTCAGCTACTGGGAAGGACATAGTCTGGAGAGGTAATTCTTAAACAGGACCCTTCAGGTGCTCGGTAACCTCTTCTATGTATAAAGTAGAACTAACTTGTACCATGCTTATTCACATTTACATTGAAATATTTTTTTTTCTTTTCTTTTTCTTTTTTTTTTTTTTTCGCTTTTTGGCATGTGGGTAGCTCCCTGACTGGGAACCGAACCCAGGCCGCAGCGCTGACAGCACCAGCTCGGAAGCCTTAAGCCACTACACCATCAGGGAGCTCCCCTACATTCAAATATTTTTAAATAAATTATGACACAGAAATGTAAAGCCACATCTGGGCTGCCTGAGGCTAATGTGACACATACCTTTACCAAACAGGGGAATAATGGGTTGGGTCAGAGACCTGCTTCCTTGACTGGGAGCCGCAGTGTGACCAGGAAAGGGGAGGTGTCTTATAATGAACTGAAAATTATGTCTGGAAATGCCAATACTTAATCCCCATATCTTTACAAAGCCCTTTTTGACATCTATTATGTTGAACATCCTTAGCTCTTCAAACAACTAATGCTCCACTCTTCTAGGTTCTTGACCCAGCAATGTCCTTCGGTGAGGATTTCCCAGGACTTTGATGTGGACATTTTCTAAATCCATCACTCTTATTTGGAGATAAGCATGAAATATTGCTCTGTGCAGACCAGCCTCATGTGAAGAATCTGGCCAGCGGTAACTATCAGTGGCTATGAGTATGTAGAATGTGATGCTCTTTGCACAGGTCACAAGAGGATATGGAATTTAATACTTCTTTATTTGGAGTAAAAGATTGATGTCTTCAGGCATTCTTCATGGTTTTAATGTAGAGGTGAATGGAAAATGATACTGGCAGCAGTCACAGGTCAAGCCGGTGACTGGAATGCTGAGGATGGTCTTTTGAAGACCCACCTCTCCTGAGGGTAGGGAATCTCTTTTGATTGAGATTGGTCCTAATTTCTTTTAGGAATACTGTTATCCATTGTTCTCCATTGTCTTTCTCTCTATCCTCTGTAGAGTTCTTTATTTTTCTCTATCTTAGTTATATCTGAAGTCATGCAAAGCTGGAGAAGCAGCTGTTTATGTCTTAACTGTCAAAATTGTTAAATGTCCAGTTGTTTTTATAACTATGGTTTAATTACACTTAGTCAGACTTCAGGTTGTTTTGCTCTAGTCAGTTCATCAAACCAGCAACTGTACTCAAAGCTATTGCCTACAGCTTATTTTGAAAATTCCAAAATTTCTTTGCTCCACTGTTCCTGTGTCCTCCCTCGCAGTTTAGCCACTGCTACACTGAGACAATTAGGCTTGAGGAAGAAGAACACACATTAATCTGGCCTCTGCTATAAGAGTGGGATTGACTATTGATGTCACTCAAAGACCTTCTCAATCCTATTTCTTACACTTTGTATTTAGAAGCAATACAATCCTTTCAGGCCTCAATGGTCTGGACTTTGCTATTCTTATATTCTCTTAAATCTAACTTTTTTGGGTAAAAATTTGATAAATGTATCTACTAATAACCTTACATATCAGAGTTCTGTTACTTTCTTATCAACTTCCCTAAGGCTACTGACTCAGTAGACATGTGATTTCTCACCAAGTCATTGCAGGCAATTGTTTTTATTAAATTTTCATCACAGCACATTTTCTATATCAATTTTTTACCTCATGCAGCTCAACATACAGCTATTGTCTTATACTTTGGATTTTTATGTAGTCTCTACCCTTCTTCCCTCCCTCCCTCCCTCTTTTCCTTCCTTCTTTCTTTCTTTCTCTCTAAAACTCACTTCTGGTTCACATTTATGTATTAGTCAGGATAGAATTATAGCTCTAAACAACAATCCTAAACCTCAGTGGCTTATTTCACTAAAAGTGTATTTCTCATTCAATGCAAATGTTCCTTTTTAGATCCTCTCAGAAAGGGGTGTCAGAGGTCCAGACTCCTTCACTCTTGTGATGCCCTGGCTCCAGGGCCTCAGGGTCAGGTGTTGGACCACATGCAGTTGACTATCCAATAAACAAAGAGAGACTATTGCCTGTGTCCTATATAGTTGTTCTTTTCAGTATCTCCCAGATAAGTTTAGTATCTTTCAATAATAAGCATATTCCAACACAATAATAATGACCTCAGTGTTTATTGATGGACATTCTTCTGAAAAGCAGCAGGTTCTAGACAAATTAACTATTGTTTTTAATCAATAAGGGGAAGGATGAGGCCCAGTGCATGTTGGGAGCTTTGGCAGAGCTTGTGGGCAGGGGAAAAAGGTGGGGATGGGGGAGACAGATGAAAAGGAGGTTGAAAGTAGAATGAACTTAAAGTATAAAACAAATGTGACACATTTCAATTTTTTTTCCAGAAAAATGGTAATGACAAGAGAAGTAGAAGGTCTGGCACAAATAATACCCCTTTTTATGAGCTGATAATGTACTAGGTCAGACAATTAAGTTTGTGGACTCATCCTAGAAAAAGTGCTACATACCTCATTGCTGAATATCACTATGGTCATCTTTGAAGTACCCCCATTGGGAAGTTATGTACTGATGCCAGTACTAGTTCACCCTTCAATTTTGGAACTCTTTTTCTTGAATGGCCATCACAGCTGTCATCATATGATCCTTGATGACTTGAATGTCATCAAAATGTCTTCCTTCCAATATTTCCTTTATCTAGAGGTAAAGAAAAAAGTCATTGGGGGCCATATCAGATGAGTAGGGATGGTGTACAATACAGTTATTTGTTTGCTGGCTAAAAGCTCCCTCACAGAGTAGTGTCACATGATCTGGTGCACCATCATAATGCAAGAGCCATGAGTTGGCGAACAGTTCCAGTTGTTTTTATCTTTTTCATGTAGCCTTTTCAGCACTTTGGAATGGTAAATTTGATTGACTGTCCAATTGGTACAAATTCATAATGGACAATCCCTCTGATATCAAAAAAGTTTAGCAACATTGTTTTGACTCTTCATTTGGACTGACATAACCTTTTTGGTCATGGAGAACTGGCTGACTTCCATTGTGCACTTTGATGTATTATATCAGGGTAGTATTGGTACACCCATGTTTCATCACCAGAGATAACATGGCCCAAAACATTATCTTGCCTCTCCAAAAGGCCTTGGCAAAATTCCACTCTCTTTTGCCTTTATTTATCAGTGAGTTCCTTCAGGACCACTTTTGTACACATCTTTCTTGCGCCAATGTTTTCAGTTAAGATTTTCCTATATCTCTATCAATATTTACTTAGTCTGCTATGCTTCTTACAGTCAGCCAATAATTTTGATGCACAATTTGACAACTTTTTAAATGTTTTTGCCAATTCTGCTTATTACTGGCCACCCTGACTGCTCTTTATCAGTAACATTTTCTCTCTCCTCAGAAAAAACATTTAATCCCTTTGTACACTGCTGTTTACTTCATGGCATTATCTCCATAAACTTGGACTAATATCTCTGATTTTATTTCCACTTCTGCCAAGTTAAACAAGATATTTAATGTTTGCTTGTTGCTCTAATTGAAGTTCCAACTTTCTTGTGATGAGACACAAAAACATGCAACAATAATAATGAACATCATTCAGTAAGACACCGCCACATGTTGACATGAACACAGCTGTGAGACACAGCTACCAAGTTTATGAAACCTCACCAAATTGTTTGTACAGTGCTGCCAATATAAATGGATGGTAGCAAGTTCATGAACTTAATTATCAGACCTTAATATTATCATACCAAATATTTTATTACAAAATCATTAGCACATAATCCTGTAACATAAAAATATCATACTCAAGCATACTATATTACATTTTAGGTGAAATGTTCAAATTGCTGCCTATCTCTTATGAGACATTTATGTACATAGCTGTATTTCTATAGAGAAATACAGATAGGAGTTGATATAGACAATATGGAAAAACAAATTCTGTGAGAATTTACTGTTAACATTATATTGCTGCTAACTTTACAATTAATGATTGTAGGTATATTTATATGGAACTATGCCATAACTACAGACATGCTTTATATGCAGAATAAATGTAATAATTATACAAAGTGTACAATGTCAGCAGAACTCATTAAAATCAGTTTACATTTTCTGTAGTAACTAAACTGAGTGAGAATGCTCTATCTACTCCATAAAACATTGTGCAGTCATTCCAATAATGGTCATACAAATTGCATTATAAACATTTTTCAATGATATTGGTTGTAATTAAAGAGTATGTACAATTCAATATCCTTTCCTTTTTATGTGAAAACGAATTTTTTACCTATATCAGGGAGAAGTACATTTAAATACAATGATGACATCTTAAGCTCTCTTAGCTGCAGGCTCACATTTAATTACTTAGGATATTTTCCCAATGGAAATAGCAAAACTAAATGGATGAGAAGTGGGGTTTATTGCTTGAAGTCATTCATTTCTTACATGATGTGGATACATTTTCCTTTGTTATTATTGCTGTTGTAGTTTCACAACTCAAGTGTGGCTTAGACTTCCCAATGATCATGTAGTTATGAAGTTCTCACATCAGTATCATCTAGACATCTTGAGTATTGTAGACTTATTGGGTTCAAGTGCCTGAAGATTAAGGAAGTGAGTTCAGTAATTATACTTCTCTCATATATGACATCATCTCAAGGGTAGCCAGGTCCACCTGGTTGATGGAGAAACTGACACTAAGATGAACAACTAGAGAGGTCATCATTGCCAGAAATGTTCTAAGTCTGCACACCCAACTCCCTCCATCTCTCCAAAAATGTTTGTTTGTTATTCTTTTTGGTTAGGATTTAGTAATTAATTCCTAAAGGCTTTGTCATTAGGTAGGGAAGGTGGTGATGTACATTTTAAGCTAATATAAATAATTGATCTCAATGTTAGTGGCAGCCATAACATCCAAATAGACCACAGCCTCTTCTCCCTCCCTGTGTATGTGTGTGGGAGGGAGGGATATTTATCACTGCTCCATTGGGACAGAATTCTAGAACGTGGCCTGTGTTTCCACACTTGGAAACTCATGTACTGACGCATAACTTTTCTGCCCAGTAACACACAGCATCCCTGTGCCACGTGAAACCTATCTTGTACAGAGCCCAGCTCTTCCATTCTTTGCTTAACAGCATCTGTCTGTTCAATCAGATCACATTCTAAACTCTAATGTTGGTTTAAGCTCATGTTTTACTGGATGATCTGAGTATTCTACAGGATATTTGTTTTTATAACAATATCAACTCAACTCACCCACCGCCAATTCAACCTTTTCCTGATAGAACTTTAACAGGAGTTTCCACTGGGCCAGCCTCCTGAGCTCCAGTCCTTAAGATGAGGTGTTTTCTCCTTTCCTCAGAACCAGGGATCAGTCCTATTTTTCACACTAATCAATACTTTCCCCTAATTCTAGTGATTTTTGTCCAGAAATGGGAATGTTATCCAATTTAAATCAGTGAGAGTTAGTCCAGAATTTTATGTATATGAAATTTTAAATGATAGGGGAGAGAAATGTGCTCTTCCCTGTTGGTTGTGAAGTTGAGTATGAGAGCTGAAGCTTTATAGCTGTGTTATCACCATGGGAAGAGCTAGGATGGGGTTGGGATGGTGAAGGGGTATCTGTGATGAATGAAACAAAAGCATGGAGAAGAGTGAAATTAAAATGATGGGTCAAACTAACTAGGACATGGTCACTTTGACAACTTGTGGTTTCCTAAGGACAAAGCCTTTAGGAATTAATTACAAAATTTATGACCACAGAGAATAAGAAACAAACATTTTTGGAGAGACAGAGGGAGTTGGTTGTGAGGACTTAGAACATTTCTGGCATTGATGGCTTTTCCAGGTGTTCATCTTAGTGTCAGTCCCTCCATTAGCCAGATGAACCTAGAAGTCCTTGAGATGATGTCATATCTGAGAGAAGTATAATATGATCACTGAACTCAATTTCCTAATTTTCAGGTACTTGAACCCAGTAAGTCAGCAGTACCTAAGATATCTAGATGATACTGATGTGAGAACTTCATAACTACATGGTCATTAGGAAGTCTAAATTACACTTGAGTATCATGTCACCACTGATGTGACCTATAGATTTGGGAATTTTAGATCTGAGCCAAACTTACTTTTAAAAAATTGTTTGGGTTGAGTATTACATCACTTTCCATTGAAGTTGCTCAGTTATAAATGGTTGGGAACTGAAAGTTACACAGAGTGGAGGACTAAGTATTTAGCCTCCAATTAACCTCTCCCCTTGCTTTCTGTAGAGATGGGATACAGTACAGGTCTTCACATGATAAGGTTTTGTATGGTGGCATCAAGTAACTGATTACCAGAGAGTTAAGAGAAAAATTTGGGGGTAATGGAAATGTTCTTTATCATGAGTGTGATGATGGTTACATGGCTGTATTCATTAATAAAAACTTTACCCTTACAATTGGTAAACTTTATGTCTATTTTAACTCAATAAGCCTAATTTTAAAAATTAACTCCACTGGTTTGGTTAAGCTAACAATAAAGAACACAAAGTATTGAACTTATACTTCATACAAGGCACTTTACAAATCCTTACAAGGGGAGATGGAGGGCTAGGGGATGATTGCCCTCAAATTGCACACTATATAGCACAACCCGAAAACCAACATATCTACTCAATCTAGAAAAATGCTTCACCTGCTTTTGTCTGGGTCTCTCATTGTCCAGTTCTGTGTTCTTTGCTCTGTCTGATCAATTCTACTGGGTTCCCAACTGCCCTCAAAGCATAGAAAAATGGCCCTTATTCATGATTTGAGTTTCTGCTTCTGATTCATTCTTTCTGCCACAAATGCCTATGTGCTCTCTCTTGATCCTCAGATTTGAAAAATGTTTGGATATTAGGGTAAGGCAGATGAGCATATTTTATATCAAGTATTAATTTTCTTTAAAAAACAGTACTGTCTCACATGGAAGGGCCAGGATTTGAGTGGATCCACAGGACTCATTAACTTCACATTACAGTGCTGAAGAAGCAATTTTTTTAATGTGTCCCTTTTGCTGTATAGATGAACCTACACACAGTGATGAAATTAAATTCCTGTAAGGCATTTAGGGAGTAATTCTTATCCTCAGATTTATCTCCAGATAGAAATGAAGAAGCAGTTGGATGGAGCGACAGTACCTCAGTTCATTCCACAGCATAAATGTCTAATTAATGGGTAAAGATGGTTGCTGGAGTGAGTAAAACAAAACACCATGTCTACATTGCTCTCTACAAAACTAGACTAGGTTTCCTTTTGGTTTAGGGAAGATGTGCTTAACTCTGGGAATCAGAATCCTCGATTTCTATCTGAAGTCCCATAAATCATTCATCCTCTCTTTGCTGTGAGGATCCATCTGTCTACCTGGTCATTGCTTAAAATAAACTTCTTTCCAGGAACTTCATTTTCACTCTACGTACACAACAGGCTATGTAGGTACACAAGGTGTGGAGGAGGGCTGCTTCTTTTATGCTGACACATTATACACACTGCACCCTGACAGCATACAAACATTGGATATTCAGGTATGGTGGCTGAACCAACATTGCTTGTATGTGACCAAATATTTCCCAATAAAAACAACTATATTATTCTTTAAATGAGTCATTTTGGGTCCTCTGGGGAGCAGTCAGAATGATGGAGGTAAGAATGCAACAGGGTTCCTGAGGTGTAATGCTTATGAAAAATAAAAACCATGAAACAAAACTGGACAATGAGAGACTCAGACAAATGTAGGTGAAGCATTAAGTAGATTAAGTAGATATGTTGGTTTGGGGGTTGTGGTATATAGCGCGCAATTTGAGGGCAGTGATCTCCTGGTCTTTATACTTCCCTTGTAAGGATTTATAAAGTGCTTTGTTCTTTATTTGATGGCTTAACCAAATCAGTTAAGTTAATTTTTAAAGTTAGACTTATTAAGTTAAAATAGACATAAGGTTTACCAATTTTAATTGTAAAATTGGATGAGTTTTTATTAATGAATACTCATGATAAAGAATATTTCCATCACCTCAAAATTTTTCTCTTAATTCTCTGGTAATCAGTTACTTGGTATTTCATTAGAGTTTAGTCTTCTACATTATTTCATATAAATGGGATTGTAGCATATATATGTATATGAATGTCTCTTAATATGTTTTAGGTATTCATTTGTATTCATTTTATGAATGTACCACAATTCATCCACTTAGTAATTAATGAATTTTGAGTTGTATTTAATTCGGGACTAAGATGAATAAAGCCACTACAAGCATTTAAGTATGAGTGACAGAATAGACTGAAAAGTAGATAAAGCAGGAAAAGAGAAATTGTGCTGGCCCATTATCAGTTGCCTAAAAATTAAAAGAAATGCAAAGAAAGAAACTTGCCAGGTAGGAGGTCCATCAGTAAGTGTCCCTAAAATAAGTAGAAAAGGAATGCAAAGGAAGAAACTGGATTATTGGCAGACCCCCTCTCCCTGAATAGATACCCCTAAAATAAAGACACAAAGTACTCCAGGAAGAAATGCAGAATAAGGAATCAGCTCTGGCCTATTATCAACTATCCTCAAACGGGAAAGATAAGATGATCAGAGAAATGTGAGACAAGAGAAAATAGCCCCGCTTATCCAACTATAAATCCTGCTTCCCAGAACTCTGCTATTATGTAGCTGTGCTTCTTTCAAATAAATCACAAAAGAAAGAAAGGGGAAGAAACTTCCATCTGTAGATATAAAAATCCCCAAACATGTGAGGGAGCTGCTTCCCTCTCTTGGGCCAGCCTGCTCCACATCTTGGAGTGTACTTTCTTTAATAAACTTTTAACTATCCTATATTTTCACAAACTTTGTCTCTTGATTGAATTCTTTCCTTCAAAAGAGAAGAACCAAGGGGAAATCACCATTTCACAGTAACATAAGTATTTGTGTGGACATATTTTTATTTCTTTTGGGTAAATAACTCAAAACAGGATTGCTGAGTTGTAGTATACATGCATGTCTAACTTTGTAAAAAACTATCAAATTGTTTTCCAAAGTTATTGTACCATCTTACATCCTCACCAGTAATGTCTGAGAGTTCTAGTTGTTTCATATCTTTACTAAAATTTGATGTCTTCTAAATTTTAGCCTTTTTGTGATTATAGAATAGTGTGACATTAAAGTTAAAAATTATTTTTTCATGACTAAAGATATTGAGTACTTTGGGTTTTTTGGCAATCTTATCGTTTTTTTGGTGAAGTCTATTCAAAATTATTTTGCCTATTTTAAAAATCTAATTGTTTATTTTCTTGTAAATGTGTTGTGTTTCTGTATATATTGTTAATTCAAGTACTTTATCAGTTATAAGACTTGAAAATAGTTAGCAGTCTGTGGCTTACCTCTTCATTTTCTTGACATTTTTTTTCACAAAGAAACATATTACATTTTGTTAAAGTCTGATTTACCTGTTTTTATGGTTATGTTTTCTTTAAACTATTTGAAAAATCTTTGCCTGATCTAAATTCAGTAAGACATCCCCTATGCTCTTTTTTTGAAGTTTTATGTTTTAGTTTTTTACATTTAGATATATAATCTATTTTAAGATAATTTTTGTGAATGGCATGAAGTAAATACTGAAGTTTATTTTGATTCATATGTTCATCAATTTTTCTACAGAAGAATTTGCTGAAAAGATAACCATTTTTTAAAATTTCTTTGGGATCTCTGCCAAAAAGTCAGTTAATTATATGTTTGTAACATCTTGGGACTGACTCTATTCTGTTACCTTATAAACATGGCCAATATTATGCAAAAATCACTTTGTCTTGTTTACTGTAGATTTATAGGAAGTCTTAAAATCAGTAAATATAAGTCCTCCAAATCTGGTCCTCGTTTCAAAATTGTTTTGACTATTCTAGTTTCTTTGTATTTTCATTTCCATTTTGTTATTAGTTTTACTTTTCATTTTCTTTTGGTTTTTGGATTGGGATTACTTTGTGTCTATGTGTCCATTTGGGGAGAATGAATGTCTTACAATATTGGGTCCTTCATTCCATGAATGTAATATCTCTAAATTTATGTAGGTTGTCTATAATTTCTCTCAGCAATGTTTTGTAATTTTTAGTGTAGAGGATATGCACATACCTTCGTAATTTTATCAAAATAAATTTGCTATTATATTTAAATTTTAACTTCCAATTGCTCTTGCAAATACATAAATAGAAATACAGCTGATTTTTGTACATTGCCTTTGTACCCTATGACTTTGCTAAACTCACGTATTATCTCTAGTTGATAATTTGTAGATTCCCTAGGATTTTCTGAGTAGAGTCTCTTCCTACCTTCTTTCCTTTTTCCCTCCTTCTCTTCCTCCCTCCCTTTTTCTCTCTCTCTCCTCCCTCCCTCATCCCTTCCCCTCTCTTTCTCTCTTTGCTAGGATTTTCAGTAAGATATTGAATAAAACTGGCAAATATACACACCCTTGTGTTGTTCCCAATTTTAGAAAGCATTCAGTCTTTGATCATTAAGTATGATGTTAGCTGTATTGTGTGTTTGTGTGTGTGTGTGTGTGTGTGTGTGAGAGAGAGAGAGAGAGAGAGATCTTTATCTTCATGTACTTCACACTAGAGGTTTTCAAAGTGTGGGCCTTGGACTTGCTGACTTCGTATGACCTGATAACTTGTTAGAAATCCAAATTCTTGAGTCCCATTCTACACTAAATCAGAAACTCTGGGTATAGGACCCAGAAGCCTTTATTTTAATAAGCCCTCCAGGAAAATTTGATACATTCTGAAGTGTGAAGACATTACTTCAATTATTTTTTTGTACTTTCTTCTTTTGTTATTTTTTCCTAATAATTTGCAGAGTATTTGATAATTTTTTTTTTTACCACATGTCTGGTGATGGATTTACCTGTATAGCAAAGACAGTGTTCTGATCTTTGTTGAGACATTATATTATATTTTAAGGGGAGAGGGCTTCCCTACTTTCATGCCAGATATTGTCCCTGTGTTATAGCTTCCCAAAAGGACATAGCCACTCTGAGTGAATGGTTTGTCAACCAAACAGTGAGTAGACACTACATTGTGAGTTTTAATCTCCAGATGCTTTCATTACCCTTAAAATAAGACTGACTCCTTCCAATGTGCTCACTCAACCTCAAACTTTGCTGAAATGACATTTCCATAATGAATTTGCTAATTTTTTCATATTTTACTCACAAAACTTTACATCCTCAGGAAAAACCAATTGCTCTTCATCTTAATACTTTTTTCCTACATGGAATTAGCATAACATTACACTAACGTCGAGCATATCAGTTGAAAGGAAACTTACTTCGTTTTGAGATATTAACAACAAAAAGTACAATATGCATTCACACATCAAACTCACCAAAAGAAAATACAAGGAGAAGATGCTAAAAAACAAATCTTTTATTCAAGTTTATTCTCAGAGAGCTGATGTTCAAAAATTTTCCTGTGTGCACTGGAAGCAATGCTTTTGGAAGAAAATAATTCTTAAAAGATGATTTTCTATTATTTTTATTTCCCGTTAGTAGAAATTTGGTGCAGCTCACTGGATGGGTCAAATTCTGGGCTCTCCTTTCACATGTTGGGACCATTCTGGCCTCCATTAAGTTGTGGTTGAGAAACTTTTACATGATGAAATATAAGCCGTAAGTATGTTTTCTCCAATTCTTCAAAATACTGTCCCATACCTACCTATTTAGTTTCATCTTCTCATTCCTTAAATACTAATATTAACCTTTAATAGGTATATGGAATTACTTTATCATGAAGTTACCTATGCTATGTCATAGGCTGGAAACTACAAAGAAGTAAAGAAAGATACTCTTCTAGTGAAATAATATTTGGAATATGAACTGTTTAGGAACACATAGAAAGTCACCTACTTTGCTCACTCATAACAATGGCCTTAGAAAAATTCTACATAAATTGTGGGCAAATCAGAGCTAATAATATTCTTCAAATCAACTATTCAAAGGATATTTACAATACCATAATTTCTAGAATGTGGACAAATATAATACTTATATGAATAAAATAATTATAAAAAGATGTTTATGTTATTGTAATATAGAAGTCCATAAATTTATCCACATCAAGAGAGGAAAGCAGTCTTGGTCATTGTGAATTTTTTTGCCTCTCTTAAAAATAAGAAACTACATAAATATTTAAGTAGGTTTCTTTATGATATTGCTAATGTTCCTAGGCCTGGACTTCTCTTGTCACTATACTTCATGTACCTACTCGTAACTTTCTCTCCATTAGTATCTAAATCCTTTCCAAGTAGTTGGAAGAGAATAGAATTCTCTTTACTGATATAATGCCAACTTTATCTACATGCTATAAGAGTTTCACTAAAAATATAAATAAAAATATAGCACAAGAGTAATATGTTATATCATTATCACAGTTTTCTGAAAAACAAGAGCAAGCTGGTTTTCTATCACTTTCCTGAAATCTTATTTCTATGTTTGGGTAAGGCACGCAGTTCATTTTGGATACAGTAGATATGACCTGCTGACCCAGGACATAGTATAGTAATTATTTAAAAACAGAGGTCCCAAGAGGAGGGCAAGATGGAGACTGGGGAGGAGGTCTTTAAAACCTTTTCCAGAAAACACAAAATGTCAAGAAAGAAAACCCTGAGTAACTTAGTGACAACTGAGAAATCCATGCATCTCAAGAAAACACCTGAAGGTTAGAGAGAGGGGGAAGTGGGAGAGAAAAGTTGGAGAAGAGACAGGTTGTGACTGGACCCCATCACTGATAACTGAAGGAACTAGAGAGAAGTCGGGGAGCAGCACAATATATGGGAGGAAGGAGACCAAGAGGTGACAAGAGTGAAAGACAGAGTGGCAGGAACATGGGGAAACAATGAGGGAGCTAAACCTAAAAGCAGTGTGTTAGGGACAAAGCCTAGGAGCTAGCCTGTGAAACTCTTCAGTAGCAAAAAAAGTTGAACAAGGGCTCAGCTGCAGGCTGAAATAAAGCCCCAGATACAGCATTTCACCTCCCAGTGCCCTCGTGCGGCCAGTGGCATCAGGTCTGTGACTTTAGACCCATGGCTCACGCACTCCCAGTGCCCTCACCCTGCACTCTTGCGCTCTTATGCTGTTGTGCAGCCCACATCTCCAGACCCATGGTGTGTGTGCACCTAGTGCCCTCATGCAGATCCCAGCTCATGGGATGCATGAACCCAGTGATCTTGCAGGACCTGCAAATTCTGGTCCACAGAGCACATGCACCCAGTGCCCTCACAGAGCAAGGGCCTGCATCTCCAGGCATGTGCACCAGCACCCTCATGCAGCTTGCACTTGCAGATATGACCCTGAGCAGTTGCTGGAACATGCCAGGGTAAAGTGCTAGAGAGGAGTGAGAGGTTGATTCAACAGCATTCACTCCAACCAGCAATCACAGCCTTGGCGTGTGTTCAATCGATATCCCCCTTCTCCTCCAGCTTCCCCAACAAAGTGCAGGAGGTGGAGGCACCCCAGCATGCATTTTTTTTGACTTCCCCACTTTCCTACAGCCTGCCCAATGAACTGGAAGAAGGGGAAGGATGCAGGTTGATGTGTCCTGCCCCCAAATACAGCTGGAGACCAGAGATATGGCTTAAACAACTTTCCTCTCTCCCAAAACTTGTCCCCCAGTGCCATCTAGAGTCTAATCTACAGCAAGACACCATAAAAGTACCACTCAGAGAAAGAAAGAGAGCACCTGGGCTTTGCTGAAATAAAGCCCTCATGCCAAAGAAGAAGAATACAACAGACAAATATGAGTACCTTAGGATTTAAAGCTGCTCAGAAAGAAGATGAAAAATCTTCAGAAAAGGATCTTATAGACTTAGAAATTTCTGAACTAAGTGACAGATTATAAAGTAGCCTTTCTAAAGGCTCTGAGAGAAATGAAAACATACTGGCAGAGATGAATGATCTCAGAAAGGAAATCTGTGAACAAAAGGAACAATTTAACAAAATAATTTAAACCATAAGAAAGAACAAGATGGGAAATCGAGAGATAAAAATACAATAAAAGAAGTGCGAAATGAAATACCTGCCATAGACAAAAGGGCCAGCCAGATGAAGGAAAGAGTTAGTGATACTGAAGATCAGAACATGAAAACATCTCCAAAAGAGGAAGAGAGGGAATACAGAACCAAAAGGATTGAAAGAACTCTGCAACAACTATCTGACTCCATGAGACAAAATATTAGGGTAATAGGATTAGAAGAAGGAACAGAGCACTCTATAGAGAACATAAACAAATAGTAGACAAGAACTCTCCAATACTATGGAAAGATCTGGAACCCCAAATTCAATAAGAAAATAGGTCCCCTAGATACCTGGACCTTAGCAGATCTTCTCCAAAACACATTGTACTAAATATGTAAAAAACCAAAGACAAAGAGACAATTCTCAAGGCAGCTAAGAAAAACAATAACTATTACCTTTAGAGGAAAACCCATCAGGCTGGCATCAGATTTCTCAGTAGAAACTCTATAGGCCAGGAGGGAGTAGAACAAAATATTCAAAACTTGAAAGGAGAGAAACTTCCACCAAGAGTAAATTATCCAGCAAAATTATCTTTCAGATATGAAGGTGGAATAAAGACCTTCTCAGACACACAGAAACTGAGGAGATTTGCCAGCATGAGGCCAGCACTTCAAGAAATACTGAAGGAGGCGCTTCAACCTGAAAAAAACATCAGGAAAACTGCAATAGAGTTGGGGCAACAAGAAAGAAACAAAAATAAAACAAAAACAAAAAAGTAATGGCCACAGAATATCCTCACATATCGATCATGATTCTAAATGTTAATGGACGGAACTCAACAATAAAAACATAGAGTAGCAGACTGGATTAGAAAACAAAACCCATGTTCTGTCTCCAAGAGACACACCTCAGCCATAAGGAAAAATACATTTGAAGTGAAAGGATGGGAAAAAATACTCTAAGCATATGTAATCAGAGAAAAACAGGAGTTGCCATACTGATATTTGATGAAGAAACTTCAGGTTAAGAAACATAACAAGAGATAAAGACAGACATTACATAGTGATAAAAGGCAAAATACAACAAGACTTGACAATAATTAATATATATGCTCCCAACCAGAAAGCACCACAATATACTAAGCAGATACTAACAGATCTGAAAGAAGAAATTGACAAAAATACAACCATTGTAGGAGACATAAACATCCCATAAGAGCCATGGACAGAGCATCCAAACAGAAGATAAATAAGGAAATATCAGTTCTAAATACCACATTATAGCAATTTGACATAATTGATATTTACAGGACACTTCATCCAGCAAAAAGAGACTACAACTTCTTTGCTAGTGCATATGGAACATTCTTAAGGATAGACCATATGCTGGGACACAAAAGTAGCCTCAGCAAATTCAAGAAGATCAAAATCATACCATGTGAATTCTCAGACCACAAAGCTTTGAAATTGGAGATCAATTGTAAAAGGAAAGCAGAAAAAACCTCACATACATGGAGATTAAACACCATCTTATTAAAAAATGACTGGATAAAAGAAAAGAAAAGATTAAAAATATATAGAAACCAATGACAATGACAGTACAACATATTGAAACTATTGGGACACAGCAAAAGCAATAATAAGAGGGAAATTTATATCATTACAAGCCTATCTTAAGAAACAAGAGAGGGGAGAGAAGACAAGATGGCGACTGGAGAGGAGCTTCCTAGAGACTCTCCCAGAAAACACAATTGAACGGCCATCCAGGAGCCAAGAAAGAGGACCCTGAATGACAAACCGGCTGTTGAGAAATCCACAAATCACAAGGAAACACCTGAAGGCTGGCGAGAAGGGGGCGAGTTGGGGAGAGGGAAGGGAGCAGAGACGGACCACGTGGGACGCGATCCCTGATGACTATTCGGAGCTGTGCAGTTTGGGAGAGGGGAGAGAGACTGGGGAGCTGGGGACAGAAGGAGTTTGGGAGCCAGCCTCTGGAACTCTTGAGTGGTAGAAGGGCTGAGCGAGGACTCTGAACTGCAAAGATAACACCCCAGCTCTAAGCCCCCTGGAGACCTACACAGGGCTGCAGTTCCTGTTCCCAGCCTGCTGCAAAGGCGACCCTGCTGTCTCAGGCCAGGCCCACAGCTTTGGAGTTATGGAGCGGGCACTTCCTCGTGCACCCCAGAGTTCTGAAAGCAGTGTGAGCCTTTAGACAGCTAGGTACTGAATCAGGGCTGGGAAGAAAGACTGATTTGATTTGCTAGCATTCACCCCAGCTAGCAAAAACAGCTTCCTCAGCAAAGGGCAGAAGGCAAGCCTTTTGTTGGCCTCTCCACAGGATATATGCGCATAGCCTCCAAATGAAGTAGGAGATCAGAAACAAGAAACAAACAACCCCTCTCCCCCAAAACTTGACCCCCAGCGCCACCTAGTGTCTACCATACAGGAAGACATCACAAAAGCAATAATCTGGGCACTGAACATAAAGCCCTCATGTCAAAGAGGAAGAACTCAGCGGACAGGATGAATTCCTTAAAAACTAAAACTCCTCAGAAAGAACATGAAATTCACCCAGAAGATAGCCTGTTACAACTGGAAGGGACTCACTTGAGTGATGGAGAATTTAAAGCAGACATTCTAAAAGCTGTGAGAGAAATGAAAACCTATTGGCAGAACACCACAGCTGAGATAAATAATATAAAAAAAGATATAAACGACATAAAAAAGGAACTCTGTGAACAAAAAGAACAATTTAACAAAGAAATTCAAAACATAAGAAAGATTGAGACAGAAATACGAGAAATAAATAATACCATAAAAGAAGTGAGAAATAACTGCCATAGGAAACAGGACCAACCAGATAGAGGAAAGAAGTAGTGATATTGAAGACCAGAACATGGAAACAGCCCAGAAAGAGGAAGAGAGGGAATATAGAACCAAAGTATTGAAAGAACTCTGCAAGAACTATCCGACTCCATGAGACAAAACAACATCAGGATAATAGGAATAGAGGAGGAGGCAGAGCAATCTACAGAGAGCATACTCAAACAAATCATAGATGAGGACTTTCCATCCTATGGAAAGATCTGGAAGCCCAAGTTCAAGAAGAAAACAGGTCCCCCAGATACCTGGACCCCAACATATCTTCTCCAAGACACATGGTACTAAAGATGTCCAAAAACTAAAGACAAAAAGACAATTCTCAAGTCAGCAAGGGAAAAAAGAACTATAACCATTAGAGGAAAACCCATCAGACTGGCATCAGATTTCTCAGTAGAAAACCTACAAGCCAGGAGAGAGTGGAACCCAATATTCAAAAATTTAAAAGAGAGAAACTTCCAGCCAAGAATAAATTATCCAGCAAAATTATCTTTCAGATATGAAGGTGGAATAAAGATTTTCTCAGACAAACAGAAGCTGAGGGAATTTGCCAGCACAAGTCCAACACTCCAAGAAATACTGAAGGAGGCTCTTCAGCCTGAAACAAAACATCAGGACAAATGGAACAAAGTTGGGACAACAAGAAAGAAATGAAAACAAACAAACAAACAAAGAAACAAACAAACAAAAACAAAGAAAGAACTAAGTAATGGCCACAGGAAATCCTCACATATCGATCATCACTCTAAATGTCAATGGACTGAACTCACCAATAAAAAGACACAGAGTAGCAGACTGGATTAAAATACAGAATGCATCTATATGCTGTCTCCAAGAAGCACACCTCAGCTGTAAGGACAAACACAGACTCAGAGTGAAAGGATGGGATACAATACTCCAAACAAATGGCAACCAGAGAAAAGCAGGAGTGGCCATACTGATATCTGATGAAATAATCTTCAAGTTAAAGAAGAGAGTAAAAGACAAAGATGGTCATTACATAATGATAAAAGTACAATGCAACAACAAGAAGACTTGACACTAATCAAACATATATGCTCCCAACCAGGATGCACCAAAATATACAAAGAAACTACTAAAAGACTTGAAAGGAGAAACTGATGAATACACAATCATAGTGGGGGACTTAAACACCCCGCTAACAGCCATGGAGAGATCATCCAAACAGAAAATGAATAAGGAAATAACAGCTCCAAATGACACATTACAGCAACTGGACATCATTGACATTTACAGGACACTTCATCCAGCAAAAAGAGACTACACCTTCTTTTCTAGTGCGCATGGAACATTCTCAAGAATAGACCATATGCTGGGACACAAAAGTAGTCTCAGCAAATTCAAGAAGATCGAAATCATACCAAGTGTATTCTCAGACCACAAAGCTTTGAAATTGGAGACCAACTGTAAAAGGAAAGCAGAAAAAAACACATATACATGGAGATTAAACAACAGCTTATTAAAAAAGGACTGGATAAAAGAACAAATAAAAGATGAGATTAAAAAATATATAGAAACTAATGACAATGAAAATACAACATATCAGAATTATTGGGACACAGCGAAAGCGGAAATAAGAGGGAAATTTATATCATTACAGGCCTATCTCAAGAAACAAGAAAAATCACAAGCAAACATCTTAGCATCCCATGTTAAAGAACTCGAAAAAGAAGAGCAGACAAAACCCAATGTTATCAGAAGGAAAGAAATAATGAAAATTAAAGCAGAGCTAAACCAATTACAGAACAGAAGGACAATAGAAAAAATTAATATTACGAAGAGCTGGTTCTTTGAGAAAGTCAACAAAATTGACAAACCCCTGGCGAGCCTAATCAAAGGACGAAAGGAAAGGACACAAATATCCAAAATTAGAAATGAAAGGGGAGAAATTACCACTGATACCACAGAAATACAAAGGATTATGAGAAAATATTATGAAAAACTTTATGCCACAAAATTTAACAACCTAGAAGAAGTGGACAAGTTTCTAGGAAATTATAGCCTACCAAGACTGAACCAAGAAGAACTGGATAATCTAAATAGACCAATCAGTAGCAATGAGATTGAAATGACTATACATAATTTCCTTAAAGGCAAAAGTCCTGGACCAGATGGTTTCACTAACGAGTTCTACCAAGCATTGAAAGAAGAATTAACGCCTATCCTCCTCAGACTCTTCCAAAAAATTGAAGAGGAAGCAATACTTCCTAACTCATTCTATGAGGCCAACATTACTCTAATACCAAAGCCTGGCAAAGACAACACAAAAAAAGAAAACTATAGACCAATATCTCTGATGAACACAGATACGAAAATCCTGAACAAAATATTAGCAAAGAGAATACAACAATGCATCAAAAAGATCATACATCATGATCAAGTGGGACTCATCCCGGGAGCACAAGGATGGTTCAACATACAAAAATCAATCAATGTGATACACCACGTAAACAAAATCAAAGATAAAGACCATATGGTCATTTCAATTGATGCAGAAAAAGCTTTCGACAAGGTAAAACATCCATTTATGATCAAAACACTAAATAAAATAGGTATAGAAGGAAAGTATCTCAACATAATAAAGGCCATATATGAGAGACACTCGGCTATCATCATACTGAATGGGGACAAGCTGAAACCTATTCCCCTAAAATCAGGAACAAGACAGGGATGATCCTGTCACCACTGCTATTTAATATAGTACTGGAAGTTCTAGCCACAGCAATCAAGCAAGAGAAAGGCATCAAAGGTATCCAAATTGGGAAAGAAGAGGTCATATTGTCAGTATTTGCAGATGACATGATCCTTTATATAAAAAATTCCAAAGATTCCACCAGGAAACTATTAGAAACAATTAATGAATATAGTAAAGTTGCAGGATACAAAATTAATGTACAAAAATCAACAGCATTCCTTTATACAAACAATGAATCCACAGCAAAAGAAATGAGGGAGTCAATTCCTTTTGCTATCACAACAAAAAGAATGAAATGCCTGGGAATTAACTTAACAAAGAACATAACAGACTTATACACAGAGAACTTTTGAAACACTTTTAAGACACTTTTGAAAGAAATTGATACAGACTTTAAGAGGTGGAAAAATATCCACTGTTCATGGATAGGAAGACTTAACATTGTTAAAATGGCCATTCTGCCCAAAGCAATCTACAGATTTAATGCAATACCCATCAAAATCCCACAATCATCCTTTCATGAAATAGATAAAAGAATTATTAAATTTATATGGAACCATAAAATACCTCGAATTGCCAAAGCAGTACTACAAAAAAAGAATCAGGCTGGTGGCATTCCACTTCCTGACTTCTATTTATATTACAAAGCATCAATAGTCAAAACAGCTTGGTACTGGCAGAAGAACAGAAATAGGGACCAATGGAATAGAACTGAAAACCCAGAAATAAACTCACAAATATATGGACAAATAATTTTCGATAAAGGAGCAAAAAACATACAATGGGGAAAAGACAGCCTCTTTAGTAGGTGGTGCTGGGAAAACTGGAAAAACATATGCAAAAGAATGAACCTGAGCTTTGAACTCTCTCCATATACAAAAATTAACTCAAAATGGATTAAAGACCTTCATATAAGACCTGCAACGATAAACTGTATAGAAGAAATCATTGGTACTAAACTTATAGTTCTATGACTCAAGGAAGACTTCATGAATCTGACCTCAAAGGCAAGGGAAGTAAAAGCAAAAATAAAGGAATGGGACTATATCAAACTAAAAAGCTTCTGCATTGCAAAAGAAACCATCAACAAGGCAAAGAGACAGCCAACTGAATGGGAGAAAATATTTGCCAATAACGCATCAGATAAGGGTCTAATATCTAAAATATATAAAGAACTATTAAGACTTAACAACAAAAAAACAAACAACCCAATTGAAAAGTGGGCAGAAGAACTAAATAGACACTTCTCTCATGAAGAAATACAAATGGCCAGCAGACATATGAAAAAATGCTCATCCTCATTAGCTATCAGGGAAATGCAAATCAAAACCACAATGAGATACCCCCTCACACCTGTGAGAATGGCTATTATCAACAAGAGAAGGAATAACAAGTGCTGGAGAAGATGTAGAGGAAAATGAACTCTGGTACACTGCTGGTGGGAGTGCAAACTGGTACAACCACTGTGGAAGGCAGTGTGGAGATTCCTCAGAAAATTGGGAATGGAGCTACCATTTGACCCAGCAATCTTCCTTCTGGGAATCTATCCAAAAGACTTGAAAACCTTTGTCCGCAAAGACCTATGTACCCCAATGTTCATTGCAGCGCTGTTCATAGTGGCCAAAACATGGAAACAACCAAAGTGCCCTGTGATAGATGACTGGATAAAGAAGCTGTGGTACATATACACAATGGAATATTACTCAGCTGTAAGAAAAGATGAAATATTGCCATTTGCAACAAAATGGATGGACCTGGAGATCATCATGCTAAGTGAAATAAGCCAGACAGAAAAAGCAAAGAACTGCATGATTTCACTCATATGTGGAATATAAAACTGAAAGCAAAGAAAAAAAGAAATGAAGAAACAAATAATCCATGGACACAATCAATAGTTTAATGTTTATTTGGGGACGAGTGTGTTAGGGAGGGGAGGAAGGGGAGGGGGTGGGAGAGGAGGGGGGAAGCTAAATATAAGGTGATGGAAAGAGAAGTCACATTAGGTGGTGAACTTATTATACAACAAGTTGACAATGCACTGTAGAACTGTATGCCTGAAACCTATGTAATCCTTGCTAACAGATGTCACCCCAATAAGTCTAACAATAAAAGTGAATTAAAAGAAAAAAAAAGAAATGAACAAATAACCCATGAACAAAATCAATAGTTTAATGTTTATTTGGGGACGAGTGGGTTAGGGAGGGGAGAAAGGGGAGGAGGTGGGAGAGGAGGAGGTGAGGCTAGATGTAGGGTGATGGAAAGAGAAGTCACATTAGGTGGTGAACTTATTATACATCAAATTGACAATGCACTGTAGAATTGTATGCCTGGGGCCTTTGTAATCCTTGCTGATGAATGTCACCCCAATAAATAAATAAATAAGTAAATTATTGGGAAAAAGGAAAAAAAAAGGAAACATCAGAGACAATGGTGGACAGAATGAAAGAGAACTTCCAGTAAGAGTTCCTGAAAGACAGAATATAGTAAATAGGGAATATTTAAAGAAATACTCACTGAAATTTTTTCAATATTTGGTGAATCATGTGAATCTTCTCCAATAAAGTACAACTTCAAAGCAAAATAACAAGAAATCTATACCTAATCACATCACAGTGAAAACGCAGAGCACCAACGACAGAGAGTATCATTAAAGCAGGCCAAGATAAACATTGTTCACCTACCAAAGAGTCTTATTATGGTAATAGAAATGAAATATAAGAGAATACTGGATAATATCTTCAAAAATGATGAAAATAATGGTATCTTCAAGATGTTAAGAGAAAATGGTCATTACCCAAAATTTCTGTAACTATCTTGACAGGTAATTAATGATAGTAAAATTACAATTTTTGAGACAAAAGCTAAAAAATTTTTAATAATAGATTCTTACTAAAAAAAATTACTGAGTACATATTTCATGAAAGATATCATTAAACTCAAACAAAAAACTGAAATGGGAGAACAAATAGTGAGCAAACATATCATAAACACATCAGTGAAAACAAATATGAACTGTAGACAACAACAATCACAGTAAAAACAAACTTAGGGAATAAAAGGAAAACAATCTGCAATTAAAATATTGGCAAAAAATAACATACACACCAATCTTCTTTCTCTCATTTGAAATTATAAAGTTCATAATTACCTTTTTGCACTGGAAGGCACATATGCAAATAGGTGAAATGTTGGTTTTGTTTAGTCTTGACTTTATCGAACAACAAATGAAAACTGATCAATAATCAAGTAAAGTAGGGCAAGTGACCAACACAGAGGTTATTCAAATGATAATTTATAACTAGATATGTAATGTAGATACTGCTATATTCTCAGATCCTAACTCACTGGCACATTCTAGACTTCTGAGATAATATATAACTGGTAGGAAATACCCTATCAATTTAAATTATTTAAGGCTATTACAACTGAAGAATGGTAAACAGGCAATATTTGTAAGCATGAACACTAAAGATATATGTATTGATTTTGCTTTAGTTTTTTGCTTTTTTTTTTACTTATTTTCAAATAATTTCAAACTTGAAAAGTTTTAAAAATTCAGAGTTTCTACTTTTACCCTTTACCAAGAGTCTCTATGGTTAACGTTGCACTAACTTTACCTCTCTCTCCCTCTCCACATTTTTTTCTGAGCTGTATGAGAATAAATTGTAGACATGAACCCTTTGTCCATAAATGCAAGAGGCCATTTCCTAAGAATCTAATCTGCCAGGTTTATTCCAAGTTGGCTAGTTTTCATAATACTTTTTACAGATAACTCAATGCGGGGGGGGGGGGGGGAGGGAACCTGGTGCAAGATCACACACTGCATTAATAATAAAAGTTGTCGAGTCTCCTTAATACTTTTCATTTGGAAGAGTTCATAGTTTTTTAATATTCATGATTGTGATGTTTTAGAAAAGACAAGAGACATTGATGTTTTTAGGCCAGTTAATGTATAAAATGTCTTTCAATTTAGATTTGTCTGATGTTTCCTCATGATTGCATTCAGGTTGTGCAAGTTTTGTCAGGTACCCAACGAAAGTTACATCGTGTCTTTCTCAATGCCTATCACGAGACAACATGACACCAGTTTGTTCCATTCCTGCTTATGTCAGGTCATTTTGATTACTTAATGTAGTGTCTTCCAGGTTTCCCCTCTGTAAAGTTACTTTTTTTTTAATTAATAAATACATTGGTGGTGTATTTTGTGAAAGTCATTTTGCTCAACATCATTGATGGTTCTTGCTTGAATCTATTACTATGATGCTCATTACCTGCATTAGGTGACGTTCTGCTGAAAGGAAGAACATCTCTTTCCCCATTTCTTTGTTTTCTTTTTTTAAGTTTGTATCAGTGTGGATTCACTAATTTTTATTCTATTCAAGGAGTTATATAATCTATTGAGATTATTAGTTATTTTGATGCTTAGATTATCCCCCTAATTACTTGAGCAATTCTCTGCTTTTGCTACAGTGAGCTATTTTAGTCTCATATGTACTTCCCATGCCTCAGCTCTGAAATCAGCTGTGTCTCCAAGGGGCAGTGGTACTTCTTACTTGGAGAATGGTATTTAGAAACCAAGATCTGATCATTACATATGTTCATGGCTGCTGATGTATCTTAGAGTTGGTTGTTCATACTGAATTTTCCAAGGTTTCCTACAGATCCTTTTAATATACAGATTTGGGTCTATTATTTCTGGAAAAATTTTTTGGTTTGCAGTTTTATTGTTTCATTGATTTGTTTTTCTGCTTTGTGAACTCCAATTACACATATGTTTTGATACCTTCTGCCTGAGTTTCATTTCACCCACTTTCTTTCTGATACATTTTACATTTTTTTTCTGGCTATTTTTGCTGGCTTTATTGACTGCCTCTTGTTAAATTTTCATTTATATCAATTTTATCTTGGATACTTATAATTTAGTCTTTTCTGACAATTTTTCTATCATATTTTCTTTAATGAGTCTAATCAATTCTTATTTTGTTTTTTATTTATTATCCTTTTCTGTTATTAATCTTTGAATTTCTGATTTGATGTTACTTCACATGTATTTATTTGAGAATATTTCATTCAATTTATGATACTTTTCTGTTTCATGGTTGTTTTTAGGAAAATTTATCAGTGCAAAAAGTTTTATCTCATTTTCTGTTTGGGATTTTGTTTGTTTTTAGATAACTTTGTATAGATGAGACCATTTACATGCCTGCATTGCATAAACAGAGGTAACATTCAGGGTGGTTTATAAAATGCCTAGTTCAAGACTGTCCTCTTCCATCAGCATAGGGTCAGAGAAGGTTTTGGGGGTGGGGGTGGGGGGGTCCTTTCATTTTTCAGTTTCATCAGGTAAGATTCTAAATTTCCACCTCATGCTTTTTTCCTCCTTTTACCACTTAGTTTCCAAAGGATGACTTCTCATTTTTACTCTCTTCTTCTCCCAAAGTATTTTCTTTTCTAAAACATCTTCCCAAAGCCCTGAGTACACTTCTCAATCCCTTCCTTGTGCCAGGACTTTGATCTCCCAGGACTTCTTTTCATTAATTTTCCTGTCAGTGTGAAAATCTAGGACTTTTTCTCTCTAGAAGTGATTCATAGCAATAACCTCACTTCTTCTCCCATATAGTTTTTCCAGACATCTTAGCATTCCACAGAACCTTAGGGCGGGAACTTAAGACCTAGTTCTACTGAAAAATAATGTTTAATTTTTATTTCCAGATAACTTGAAGTTTTAATGCCCTCTGTATTCTAGGTATTTTAAGTACATAAGATTTGTGTGGTTTTAATTTATGTTCTTGTTGATTTGTGTAATGGTGGAGGGTGTGCGGAGAGATTCAGATATCAATAGCTGCCATTACCTCAGCAACCACTACACTGACTTTCAAAAAGCATTCTTAAAACTTTTGCTTGAATTGTAGATATATTAATCATAGCAACTATTTTCATAAGATTTCACACTATAAAGTTAGAAGTTGAAGGAAAGCCTGTAGAAATTGCACACTATAAAGTTTTCTGAAATTTTATTCCATTTATTTAAACAAGATGAGGTTTAAGAAAAAATACTTTGACATTAGGAACCCTGAAAAATAAAGAATACCAAATAAATAACCGTTCTTAGAATGAGTTTTTAATGTCTTTAGTTTTTTCATCTTCTATCCATTAAGTTTTTTATCTTCAATTAGCACTTATCTGTGGACTGCAATTTAGAACCACTGAATTCTTCAAACTTACTTCAATGAGGTAACTGAGATCCAGAGAGGTTAAATGACTTATCCAAATTCATCAAAAGCTGTGACCAATCCAGTGTGGTCTCTGCTGCATGTTGTTGACTTTTATATGTTGTAGTAATAACAGAGAAGATCTTTCAAAAGGCTGTATAGGTTTTTGTTTATTATTATATTTACTGGAGTTACATTCGTTAGCAGGGGTATATGGGTTTCAAGTGTACAATTGTATAACACATCATCTATATATTGCATTGTGTGCTCACCACTCAGTCAGTTCTCCTTCCATCACCATATGTTTGACATCTCCTCCTCCTCTACAAGTTCTGAATTTCAAAAAGGAGTAGTGATAGGAAGCATGCTTAAGATAAAGGACTACTGTATATATTAAACTTTCTTTTACATAAATTTAATGGTAACCACTCAAAAAAAAAATCCAGAACTGAGACACATAATATTAAAAAAAAAGGAGGAAACAGGAAAAAAAAAGAAACAAGAAAAATAATAATTAAACACTTTAACATCCTATCTTAAATAACTAGAAAAAAAAGAGCAGATAAAATCCAAAATCAGCAGGAGAAAAGAAATAATAAAAATTAAAGCAGAGCTAAACCAATTTGAGAACAGAAAGACAATAGAAAAAATAAATATTGCAAAGAGCTGGTTCTTTAAGAAAGTCAACAAAATTGACAAACCTCTAGATAGACTAATCAAAAGATGTAAGAAAAGGACACAAATATCCAAAATTAGAAATGAAAAGGAATAAATTACCACTGATACCACAGAAATACCAAGGATTTCTAGAAAATATTATGAAGGGCTTTATGCCACTACATTTAACAACCTAGAAGAAATGGACAAATTTCTAGAAACTTATAGCCTACCTAGACTGAACCAAGAAGAACAGGATAATCTAAATAGAGCAATCAATAGTAAAGAAATTAAAATGACTATCCATAATCTCCCTAGAGGCAATGCCCCAGACCAGATGGTCTCACCAACAAGTTCTACAGAGCATTCAAAGACGAATTAACACTTATCCTCCTCAGACTCTTCCAAAAAATTGAAGATAGAGCATTACTTCCTAACTTATTCTATGAGGCCATGTTACCCTAATACCAAAGCCTGGTAAAGACAACACACACACACACACACACACACACACACACACACACACACACACAACTATAGACCAATATCTCTGATGAATACAGATGCAAAAATCCTAAACAAAATATTAGCAAATAGAATACAACAATGGATCAAAGACATTATACATCATGATCAAGTGAGATTCATCCCAGGAGCCCAAGGATGGTTCAGCACATGAAAATCAATCAATGTGATACATCACATAAAGAAAATAAAAGACAAATGCCTTATGATCATATCAATTGATGCAGAAAAAAACATTTGACAAGATACAACATCCAGTTTTGATCAAAACACTGAATAAAATGGGTACAGAAGGAAAGTATCTCAACACAATAAAGGCCATATATCGCAAACCCTCAGCTAATATCATACTGAATGGGGAAAAGCTGAAGCTTATTTTCCTAAAATCAGGAACAAGAAAGGGATGTCCCCTGTCACCATGGCTATTCAATATAGTACTGGAAGTTCTAGCCAGAGCAATCACTCAAGAGAAAGAAATAAAATGTATCCAAATTGGGAAAGAAGAGGTCAAATTGTCACTAATTGTAGATGACATGATCCTTTATATAGAAAATTCCAAAGATTCCACCAAGAAACTATTAGAAACAACAAATGAATACAGTAAAGTCACAGGATACAAAATCAATGTACAAAAATCAACAGTATTCCTGTACATAAACAATGAATCTTCAGAAAAAGAAATGAGGGAGTCAATTCCCTTTGCTATCACAACAAAAAGAATGAAATACCTGGGAATTAACTTACCAAAGAATGTGATGGACTTATACATGGAAAACCATAAGACTTTTGAAATAAATATAAGAAGACACAAACAATTGGAAAGATATTCTTTGTTCATGGATAGGAAGACTTAACATGGTTAAAATGACCATATTTCCCAAAGCAATTTACAGATTTAATGCAATTCCTATAAAAATTCCACTATCATACTTGCACGAAATAAATGAAAGAATTACCAGATTTATATGAAACCATAAAAGACCTCCAATTGCCAAAGCAATACTATATAACCAGTATAAGGCTGGTGGTATTACACTCCACGACTTCAATTTATATTACAAAGCATCAATAATCAAAGCAACTTGGCAGAAAAACAGTCACACAGACCAATGGAACAGAGTTGAAAACCCAGAAATAAATCCAAAAATTTATGGACAAATAATTTGTGATAAAGGAGCCAAAAATATGCAATGGGGGAAAAGACAGCCTCTTTAGTAGGTACTGCTAGGAAAACTGGACAAATATATGCAAAAGAATAAATCTGAGCTGTGAACTCTCATCATATACAAAAATTAACTCAAAATGATTAAAGACCTTCATATAAGACCTGATACAATAAACAATACAGAAGAAAACCTAGGTACTAAACTTACAGACCTAGTGCTTGAAGAAGACTTCATGAACCTGACCTCAAAGGCAAGGGAAGTAAAAGCAAAAATAAATGAATGGTACTATATCAAACTAAAAAGCTTCTGCACACCAAGAGAAACCATCAACAAAGCAAAGAGAAGCCAACCAAATGGGAGAAAATATGCACAAACAATGCATCAAATAAGGGTCTAATATCTAAAATATATAAAGAACCAATACTACTTAATAACAAAAAACAAACAACCCAATTAAGAAGTGGACAGAGGACCTAAAACAAACACTTCTCCCACAAAGAAATATATATGGACAACAGTCATATGAAAAATGCTCATCCTCATTAGCTCTCAGGAAATGCAAATCAAAACCACAATGAAATATCACCTCACACCTGTTAGAATGGCTATTTTCAACAAGACAAGGAATAACAAGTGCTGGAGAGGATGTGGGAAAAATGGAATTCTCACACACTTTTGGTGAGAGTGCAAACTGTTACAACTACTATGGAAGATGGTGTAGAGGTTTCTCAAAAAATTGGCAATGGAGTTACCATTAGACCCAGCAATCCCCCTCCTGAGGACCTACCCAAAAAACTTGAAAACCTTAGTTTGCAAAGACTTCATTGCTCCATTTTTCATTGTTGCGCTGTTCACAGTGGTCAAAACATGGCAACAACTAAAGTGTCCTGAGACAGATGACTGGATAAAGAAGCTGTGGTACATATATAAATGGAATATTGTTTGGGTATAAGAAAAGATGAAATGCTGCCATTTACAACAAAACAAATGGACCTAGAGATCATCATGCTAAGTGAAATAAGCCAGACAGAAGAAAGCAAAAACTATATGACTTCACTAACATGCAGAATATAAAACTGAAAGCAACAAAGAAAAAAACCAAGAAACAAACAAAAAACCCATGTACATAATCAATAGTTTAATGTTTATTTGGGGCAAGTGTGGAGAGGTTGGAAGAAGTAGGAGGGGGTAAGAGATAAGAAAGGGGAGCCAAATACATGGTGATGGAAAGAGAAATCACTGGGTGGTGAATTTATAATGCAACAAGGTGACGATGAACTGTAGAATTATACACCTAAAACCTATGTAATTATGGCTAACCAATGTTACCCCAGTAAGTCTAACAATAAGAATTTAAAAAAACCTCAGATGTTCCTTATTTTTGAGTCTTCCAGAATTTTAGCCAGAATTTTAAAATTTATTTATTTATTTATTTATTTATTTAAATTTTTATTGTTAGATTTATTTTTTCAACAAATATTTATTGAACACATAACCTCTATAAAGTGCTGAAAGTCAAACAGACAGGAACACAGTAAAAATTCCTACAAGGAGAGAGAAGCAAGTGGGACAAAGCTACAATGAACAAGGACACAATGACTTAACCAGATAGTTACAGACAATAAGCACTTGTGTGGAAGGAAGTCAGGTGGGAGAGCAAATGAGCAACAGGTGGGTATAGCAGGGTGATTAGAGGAGCATGCCTAAGGTTGAGATAACATTCAAGCAGGACCTAAAGGCTAAGAAGGAATCATCTATGTAAAATTGAGGATTATAAAATTGTTGTATACTAGTTCTCAAAACATGTAGTGACCAGGAATAATTATTCTTATTTGGAATCAGGAAATCTTAACATAAAATGTATGATAACCTGACATATCTTCAATTTGCATAATTTAAAAAATTGGAGGATGAATTGTGACACAATTCATAATTTTTCTCATCAGTCCTCTTATGTATCCTGTCTCCTGAGGTGTTCCTTGTACACATGACCCAGTACCCATTAAAAGTTGGGGAATTCCAAAGTCATATATTCCAGACTCATGTATATAGTAATTGTTGAGGGTTGAGTCTCTCCTGATGCCATATACTCTAGCTTCAAATATATTTTATGCCTATATCTTTGCCAATTCAATTCTATCAATCAATGATCATCTTACTGACAAATCCCTACTAATTATTCAACCTCCAGCTAAAATGTTTCACTCTGAATCCTTTCCCCTGTTTATTTTTCTTTTTCTCTTGTTTCTCTTCAGAAATCCTCCCTGAATTGAATATAAAATATATTTATAAGCTCAATGCAAACAAAGCTATGAATATTTGGTAACATTACAAATAAAAACAAGGAAATAATAAACACAATATTTATAATAGTCTAATTTTGAAGGAGAAAGGCAGCTGAGAAGGGGCTCAAATGATTGTTCATTAGTTTTTAAAATAATATTCTATTTTCTGGATTTATCTTTTACATCTCATTTCCTTTATATTTTATAAAATTTCAAATGTAATTAATAAAAATAAAATTTTCTCAGCCTTATTAAAAATCTGTTCATTGAAATAAACTAAACTTGTCACAATTAAATCCACACTGGGGTTTACAATCCACAGGAAAACTAATTTCCAGAACCTGATTCCAATGAAAAATGGAAAATCCAGTAGTTTCCTCAGGAGAGTGATCCTTTTCTGATTGAGTTCGGTACCAGAAGGGAGAACCATTGTAGAACTGACACCTAAAGCTTAGGTTTTTGCTCAGGAACTCTACTGAATTTCTGCTGAATTCTTAGGTTAGCAATCCTGCTCACTGCATCCAGAATCTTCATCTTTTCAAGTAAACCAGTGGTAATTAAACTACCAGGAGTCCCCATCATAAACACAGGCCCAGAAAAGGCTATGCTAGGTCCATAGAGAACCAGGAATGACACAAAGTGGTGTCTAAAAGGAGCCTTGGCTGTTGCTACACCTTCTAGATTGTTCTTTCTAGCAATCTTTATGTTATGATTCCTCCTGTCCCATCTGATCTTATCTCCACAGGCCTCCAGTATCTGCACTCTGTTCCTGTTGGACTCTTCTGCTGACATCCTGTGGGCACCTCACATTTCTACCCAAAGCCTTTACTCATGCCACTGCCTTGGCTGATAGTGCTTTCTTTCCCCACTAGACTCTGGCCATGTCTAACCTTCCAGCAAGGTCCACACTAAGCCAGTCAATCAATCATAAATCAATCAATCTGATAGCCTATGTATTAATGCCCCAATGAAACTATCTCAGAGGATCCAACCTACATTGATCTCATCATTATATATTTATCTGGTCTGATGTTTAATGTGTGTGTGTGTGTGTGTGTGTGTGTGTGTGTGTGTGTGTGTGTGTATAGTCTTATATTTGCTAAGGCAATAGTTACCAAATATTTTTACTCATGACCCATTTGCAGCTTAGTGGTGACAAGGAGAATCTCACAGATGACCAATCAGTCTAGATCCAACCTTATATGGAAAAAAACATAGAGTAATGACAAGTAATGGTACCTTAAAATTTTAGATGATTACTTGTTGTTAGCAATATGGAGGGGGTGATTAATATTATAATTATAATATGGATGCCCTTAAGGTCAATTTGTGGTAAAATCCCAGGCACAAATATTTCTAATGCAGGTAGTCATTCTACTCATTTTATGTTTATCAAAAAGTACTAAAAAACTAAGTTGATAATAAATGTAAATAAACAGGAATTTTTAATTAAAAAATAATAGCGATTGAGTACTATGAGTTAACTCAATATTAATGTTACAATGATTACAAAGTTCTTCCTGAAGATAGAGAAATTTAAGTATCTGTAGATGTTTCTTCTTTCTAGAAGTTTTGAAAACTGCTAGACATTTCATGGCAACCAGACTTCTTCACAGAATACTGAGTAAGGGTGTCAGGAGACTGCTACTGTGCTCATTTTCATTTATGGATGTTAATTTTAATAATCCTTAACTATTCACTTCTTAAGTAATGCATGAAAAGTTTTTAGTCATACATAAACATGGAAGTATCTGGAATTGTGTATGTTTGACTGGTAATTCCAGATAATATTTCCATAGTTTTAAAAAATTTCAAGGCCCACAGTTCACAGTTTGAAAATCAGCATTCTAACTTTGTATGTTATATAGCCTGTATATTATGTTTGGTTACTACATGTATGTTGGCTTTTATTTTAACAGTTAAATCTCTGACATCTGATTGATATGTACTGAATGTGGGCATAAGCTTCAGAAACAGACTTCCTGGACTACTGGGTATTAATTGTAGTTTCTATGCAATCATGAGAAAATTATGGTTCTCTGTGCCTCAGTTTCTTCCTAAGGAAGGTGTTATGAAAATGACATGCGTTAATATATGTAAAGCAGTTAGAATAATACCTGACATAATACATGTTCAATAAATACAATCTCTTATTCACTACCATTATTATTTTAACTGACACATTTTTTAAAATTCATTTTTATTGTTAGACTTATTGGGGTGACATCTGTTAGCAAGGATTACATAGGTTTCAGGCATACAATTCTACAGTGCATTGTCAACTTGATGTATAATAAATTCACCACCTAATGTGACTTCTCTTTCCATCACCTTATATTTAGCTTCCCCCCCTCCTCTCCCACCCCCTCCCCTTTCTCCCCT